>JBBPDB010130893.1:0-16405 GCA_037974465.1 Brachypetersius altus
TAATTTTCAAATTAATCGCGCGATCAATTTATTTTAAAGCGTTATAGAAAATAAATTAACGCAAATAGTTAACACGACATTTTTAACAGCCCGAATAAATATATATATATATATATATACAATAATGATTAGCCCACCTTTCCAATCCACCTTAGGGGGGATCGGAAAAAATGTTCATAAGGAAGCTTGTTGCTGCACTAGGCTGCTTGTTTGCATCACTGATTACAGATTCAAAAGACCTGCTTCCTTAAAACAGATTAAATAAGCTAACATATTTGAAATCTGCACATTTCGTGACCTTGTTAGACCAGATCATTGAATTAATAGTAAATTTCAAGCTATGACCAGCTTTTTTCACTTGCAGCTGTCTTGTGTCCAAATAATCTCCTTAATGTCAGCCTGGCTGGCCATGGGGGGGGTCAGAGAAATCAACCTCATGGGCTGGTGGTCAGTTGGCCCTGCATTAACCCCACACCTGAGGTTAGCAGGAGAAACAAGATTGCCGTGCTCTTCGGTAATCAGAACACACTTCATCTTGTTTGGGAGATTTTCCAGACGTTGGCCCGGCGACCGGGTATTTTCATGGGTACTTTCATATATTTGGATATTTTTTGTTTTCTGACCACATTCTTGAAGATATTGTTAAAATGCACTAAGGCCAGTCTACAAGGAAGACATGCCTTAGGATACTATGTGTCCAGCAAGTGCAAAGACATGCTCCAGTGAAATGTGTTGCCTCTTTGCTGCAGCAACAGCCTCTTCTCTTCTTGGAAGTTTTTTTTTTTTTTACTAGATGCTCGAACATTGCTGTGAGGATTTGATTGCATTCAGCCATGAGAGCATCAGTAAAACCAGGTACTGATGTTGGATGATTAGTTCTGGATCACAAGGTACTGGAAGGAGCTCCATCAATCCACAGGTGTGATGGAGCTCCAGTGTGGAACAGTTCCACTGCTCCACAGCCCATTGCTGGAGGGTCTTTATACCCAATTAGCTGATGCTTAGCATTGGGAATAGTGTCCTTATGTGCAGCTGCTCCTGAGCATCCCATACTATGGGGAGTGCTTTTCTATTGAGATTGTACAAGCTGTGTGTAATTGAACACCTGCGCCAGCAGTGGGTGCATCTTAAAGTAGCTGAATCCACTAATTAGAAGGTGGCAGTTGAATACTCTTGGACAAGCAGTGCATGCAGAAGGAAACAAGTCGACACTAAAACACTTTTTTTTTTGCCTTAATACTGAGTGTGTTTTAATTTCACATCCTTTTTGAACCTCATATTTTTGTTCTTTAGATGTTTTATCCATGCAGTTGGCTAACACATGTAAAAATCTTTAGAATCGAAAGCTTTAGAATAAAAAAAGAATAAACAAACAAAAAAAAAAATTCTGTGTTAAGTGCCCAAAACTCAACACACAAATATTTGGAGTCCATGCCAGCTCAAGTGTCACACTGTAATTAAAGCAAATGGGGAAAAAAAAATAATTCTACTGTTCTATATATGTATATTTGCTGATAATTTAAGTTGCAATGAAACAGCATATGGAATTAAGAGCAATTAAGAATATTTTCACGAGTGGTCTTAGACTTTTGGAACCCACTGTTCACCCAATTTTAGCAGACGTTTTGCCTTAATAACGGAAATTTCATCTAAATATGTCATACTTACTCACACAACACACTCACTCACACAACACACACATACTTTCTGCCTCAGCTCGTGCGGTGTCTGACAAGATTAGGGGAGGTGTATGTGCTGAGGTGAACAGCGAGATGAGGTTAATGAACAGAGCTTAGTGACTCTCTCTCTCTCTCTCTCTCTCCCTCTCTCGCCCACTCCTCCACCTTGCTTTTCTCTCTCTCATCCCGTGGCTTGGCTCCTCTCCATTTTAGGGGATTCGGGAAGTTTGGCTGGCAGTGAAATGATTTCACAGGGTAAGCTGTGTTTGCCTTTGTGTGAGACTCAGTCACCTCTGCTACTCAGAGAGAGAGAGAGAGAGAGAGAGAGAGAGAGGGAGAGAGAGAGAGAGAGAAAGAGAGAGATTTTTCTGGCCCATGCATGATGCGGCACATTGTGGGCTAGCACTGCACTATGTGTGCGTGGCGTTGGCACCCCAGCATGGCGGCGAAAGGAAAGACGATTCCTACAGCATTCCATCAGAGCTAGTTTCAAGATCAGCATTGTATGTGGAGGATTCATAAGGACAGACAAAGCAGGAACATTACATAGGACGTTACATACACACATTCGGTTCCTGGACAATAGTTTAGCGTAGAAATACACTCCTCAAACACTCCTCAAAGTCTTTAAACACTAAAAAGCCTATTCACACTCACATCCCAGGGTTTTGGAGGCCTACTTGCCTCTGGACCAAGAGATTCCTACCTTCAGCAAACCACCACTGGGGTCCTGAGAAAGACCCTTAACTCCAAGTTGCTCCAGGGAGACTGCCCCCTGTAGGTAGGGAATGGAAGTTGCTTTGGATAAAAGCGCCTGATAAATAATGTAAATGTCTCATGCAAAAATGTTTCAATCATTTCGTAAAAAACAAAATGCATTAAAATTGGATGCCTACCTTTTGATGGTTCTTTAAAGAACCAACGTGTTTTTTCTCTGGCATCACTCTATGTAACCTTTTTGGCAAAAGTAGTTTATTGAAGTGTACTGCGAGTATTCTTATTTTATACTAACACTGAGGCAGTATACTTTATGTTTACTTTTTATATACTGTATTTTATATACTTAAGAATAGTATAGTGAAGAATACTTGACTTATACTGATAAGTGTAAAGAAAGTATATAAAGTAAACTTTTGAAAACTTAAAATGACCTTATAAAGTGTACTTAAAGTAAACTTGTATAAACTTAAATGTTCCAGTTTAGTGCTAAGAAGTATAAAACTAGCATACTTTCTAGTACACTACATGGTCCGTGTACTTGCTAAACTAATGCTCAGGCATACTTGAGTTCATAAAAAAAGCCCATACAAAAAAATTATATAATACAAAATATATTATAACCAATATATTTTCAATATATTATAAATATACAAAAAATTGCCGCTTTGGTATATTGTAGTATATTTTTAAAAATATATTAATATATTGAAAATATATTTTTTACTTCGACAACATAAATTCCAATATACTGCAATATATTTCATTTCTGTATGGGACTACTTCTTGCTAAAGGATCAGATCATAGCAACTCTCAGAAACTAGAGAAATATATATTACAAAAGTGCTAATATCAAGAAAAAATGGCAAATCAGCAAAAAAACCTAAACTGAAATCCACAAAATATCTAGATATTAAATGTTGCTAAGATGTTATATTTATTGGTGTGTATGTGCCCAACATCCTTTAATGCTGTGTTCTTCTTCTGAATGAATGAAAATACCATAAAAAAGTTTGAGCCTCAACAGTGTCTCAACAGAATCACTCACTAAAACTAACCCCTGGATATGAAAAAAAAACGTGATACGGTGTAAACGTGATGAAACATCTAGCAGAAGTTCAGTTAGTGTGAATCTCAAAGGATCCATCAAGACTGTTTAAAAGGAGAAGACACAGAAAGAAATGTGAAGAATAAAAAAAAAAAAAGATGAGCCAATATCCCTGCAGGGCTCTAACAGTGACGGGAAGTTACCTCCTATTGTTCCAGGAATTTCATCAATGCATTGTTGTCCAAGCTGTTTGACTCTCTCTCTCTCTCACTCTCTCTCCTTTCACTGACTCCGCCTCTTCCTCTCTCCCAGCAGTGAAAATCTTCAAGTCAGACGGGAACAACAGAAAAAGTGAAGAGAAAAGAATGCGGCCACCGTCTTAGTCATTTCCACCGCAAAGGTGACGCATTCTTTTTACATTACAGGGATGCTTTTCAGCCACATTCTGGTGTGATTCTAAGAGGAGTTGTCACCATTCACACTCATTTCCTGGCTTGGTTAGCTCAGTCTTAGAGAGCCCACGTCTCTAACAAGACTTTTTCAGCAGAGGCCTGTCACAGCCACACCGCACGGCTTTGATAAAGCGTTCTCTTTGTTGAAAGTGCGTAAACTCATTTATCTAATGAGCAGATATGCCCAGAACCCCTCACTTGGTTCCCTTGGTTTGGGAGAGATCAAACATGCCTTTTGAAGTCTTTTAAGTTGCCATACTTTTGCTTGGCTGTTACATGTTTTAGTTAATAACCCCAGAAAACAGGGTGGAATTCATGACCATAAATGCTGGACATCACAGTGTTTTTCTTTGTGTGCCATGCATTCCATATATCCATTATACTATACACTATGCTATACAGTCCACTGACATGCACTCTTAGCAAAAGTGGTTCCATGCAGTATCAAGACTTACAATAGTGGAACCCTATCTGGTACTATATTAAAATTCTCCATCATAGAGGCGACCCAGGCGAAGAGCCATCCATGTATTCAGATGTTTTTTAGTGTTCTGTATGGAGCCTTCACTAAAAACAAACACTCGAAGGGCCATATTTTAGGGTGAAGAAGAACAACCTTTTGTTCTCCAAAGAACCATTTAATGGATGTTTTTTTAAGACGACTTTTTTGTTAGGGAGATGTCAAGTTAGGTCAAGTCATCTGTATTTACATTTCATTATTAAAAGCATCAGCCAAAGCACTGGCCAATGCCACATTCTTGAGATGCGTGACCATGAAAAACCTTTTTAAAGTTTCTAGAATCTCTACGTGAAGTAATGGCTCTTGGAAGAAAGCTAACATTTATAAAGTGTGATTCTTTATTTATAAGATTTCCTCCACAATCACCCATCTGTTTTTTATAAAGATGGTTCTTTAGGGAACCACAATGTTCTTCACAGTATTTTGGTGCAGACAGTGTTGGGTTTTTTTTGGGTCATTTTGCTGTAATTTTACATCTTACTGATTTCATTTTTAGGAAAAGATTTTGAAGTAAATATTGGTGGCAATATTTGTAACAATATCTTGGAAATAATGGCAGTCAGCAACATTTCAGCAGTTTAACAATGTTCCATATGTGCTTTTAATACAAATTTGAAAAAAAGGATTAAACTGTCATTATTTAGATGAAACCTAGTCTTCATACAAAGGAAGGACATGAAGGTAAGAGTTGCAGAACATTTGGTGTTAATGAATAGTTTATATTTAAGCACATTTTTCTCTTTAATTCACTGAAAAAGTAACTATTTGAATATTCAAGTTTTGCCAAAAGCTATCGCCAAAATTTTGACTAAAAATGATCAAATGATACCACAAAAGGTTCTTTGGGCACATTCAAAGCCGAACAAATTTTGAAACCTTAAAGGACCTTTGTCCTTTACAAAAAAACGCTCAATAGACTCAATCACTCAATCAAAATTGTAGCCATTTACTGCCTTAAATATAAAAATGCCATTAAAACAAAAAGCATTCTTTAGAGCCGTTCCCTCGTAGTAGAAACACTTTTGGTTTCCAGAGCAACCTTTCTGGGGACGGCTCTTTAAAGAATCATTTTTGTTGATGAGAAGTGAACCTCATCATAAAGATCCTGAAGGTTAAATGTTTTCCTAGAACTTTACTACCCTAGACGAGAAGATACCTCTGTGGATTTGGGTGGACATTACAAATATTTAATGAGGTACCACTGAGGAGTGAATAAATATACACACTCAGGTATACATCTTTCCTATATTACCCTTCTTCCCTGCCGTTTTGAACCTTCCATCCACCTTCCATCCCTAAAAAATAGAGCAGAAAAGCTGAACAAGTGAGTGTTATTATCATACTCTCCCCCCTACTGGCGAATCAGCAATCAGTGCTCTAAATAGCCCCATCCTCTGGGCCCTCGCTCCATTTTCCACCTTTTAACCTGGCTGCTCCCCGCACCCTGGCTTTTAGTGCGCTGGGCAGAGTGTAGGGAGCGAGGAGGTAATGGAGTGTGCCCAGCAGGGGTGCGGGCGACTATTGGGATGGAGCCACTTCCCAAAGCATATATAGAATGCAGAGGAGAGGCAGTGGCCTGGACTGAGGGGCTCCAGGAATGGACAGTAGTTGGGGGGAATACGTCTTTCACATGTTTCAGCTCCGCATTAATCTTCATGACACCTTGGTAAAGGTAGCATTTGGCTGACGCTCTTATGCAGAGTGACATACAATCATTAGCTACAGGGACAGTCCCTCCGGAGACACGGAGGATTAAGTGTCTTGCTCAGGGACACTTGAGTGGGGGTTTGAACCTGCAACTTTGTGGTCATCGGGTTCACGGGCAAGTGTTTCACCCACGAGGCCTCTACCATCCCAGCTGTCAAATGTTTGCAGACATCTTTTGTAGATATCTTAACTGTGAAGTCGTTCCTTTCCAGTTGAATCCGAAGATGTTTTGTTAACATAATGCCGCCATTTGCTGATACATTCAACTTCATGTTCAGTAAAGTGTCTTCCTTGGTACCAAGAGTAGAATTTAGACCAAATGCTGCTTTCACAAAGCCACCAGCCCTGTGGATGACCCCACATATCCCTCACACATACACTTTTCTCTCCTCCCGTCTGGCAAAAGGTTCTGGAGTACTGCCCGTACACTACGGAACACTGGGAAAGAGTTTCTTCCCTCATCAGACTCCTCAATCAGAGTTGAAACATTAACAGTACCCACATACAACACACACACAAACAGGCACACACACTTCTTCTTCAAACACTATTCACACATATACTAAACACTGTAAATACCCTTTATTTATTAAATACCGCTGCTGCTATTATTTGCACAATTATTATTTACATTTACATTTACATTTACGGCATTTATCAGATTTATTTATTGCTGTTCTACCTCTATTCTGTATTTTTGCACACTTAACGACTTTGCCACTAGAACGCAATGATATAATAGTGTGCTCATTCAGATGTCGACTGCAGTAAATGTTGTCCTGTCCTGTTGTTTTGTTGTTCTTGTGTTTTTTTCCTTTCTCTCTTGGGCTCTTTGTGTATTTTGTCCTGCCTGCATTTATGAAGTCTTGTGTAGTTTCTGTCTTGTGTTGGTTCTGGACAAATGTTATTTCATTTCACTGAGTACTGTGTATACGGCTGAAATGACAATAAAAGACTTGACTTGAGTCTCATCTTAATAATGATGTGGGTTTTTTTTCTTTTTCTGGTTCCCAATCATGGTCCTGGAGTCCCTGCACATTTTAGTGTTCCCCTGTTCTCAACATACCTGATCCAACTAGTCAGCTAATTAGAAAGCCTTTCCTGAGTTGAAGCGAGTTTGTTGCAGCTTAGAAAATACAAAAAAGTGCAGGAGAGTGAGGTCCAAAATTGGGAAACCATGTTCTAAACTATTGTTGAAAGCACAGATTAAATCCTATTGGTCTCAAACGTGTCGCAACAAGCGCATTAAGTATGTGGTGTTCGTCCCTAAGCTAGTACTCTTACAAATGTTGTCACAAATATCCACACAAAAACTAAAAAATAAAACATTTGTATTAAATATATTTGGATAAGCAGTGGAGGATAGGATCCTAGGATCTTTGGCTGCTGTCATGTCTCGGCCAGTGGCCGGTAGGGGCCACTGTTTTGGTTTAGTTTTGGGGGGCTTTTATTTTGAATTTTGGTGATGTTTGTGTCTTGTGTCTTGTTTTCAGCTGTCTCATGTTTAGTTTAAGTGATTGTGTCTTGTCATGGGTTTCTGTCTGTACATGTATTTAAGTTCCAGTTATGTGGACCGTGGTTGTCGGTCCATCGCCTCATTTAGTGCCACAGCTCTGTTTTTCATGTATCAGCCATCGAGCCAGGTTTTGTTTGTTTCTGTTTCTGTTTCAAAATAAAGTAACCAAAGTCATGGAAGCTTGCTTGCCTGAATGTGATCATTATGCCCATGACATAAATAAAGTTCTCTGATTCTGATTCTGATTCTGATCTGTTACATATATAAGCAAGTTTAGGAGGAATGGAAAAGTAGAGATTACCTGCGGGTCTTTTTCCTCTCTTGGAGCATGGGAGACTTCGTCTGCAAATCAATGAATGACATCCCACTTTAGAGAACTAATGGAGATTCATTAAAACCAGTCATGTTTATGTTTATGGTATTTAGCAGACGCTCTTATCCAGAGCAACATAAGTCAGTCACATAAACCTATATGCATTTTCTGCCTTTAGAGTGGCCAAAATCAGTTTAACACTTTGCTTCAGTCCAGAACCATAACATAATGTATATTAGTATTGAGAAAATACTGAGAAAGAATATAAAAACGCAGTCTTTTTTATTTCAACAATATGTTAATGCCAGCATTTACATCAGTTATTGCCTTTCTTCTTTAGTAGACAAGACAGCACCGGCCCAAATTCTGGAGTTTCTTGTATTTACGAGACTGAAGAAAGCAATTTTGTGTGTGTGGTCGTTTGGTGCCTAGTCAACCCAGGTGTTAGTGCTGAGCCTCGTTTGCTCATTAGCAAGGTTGCATATCCACCTCGAGTTTAAGTATGTTTTGTTATTGAGTTAATTGTCTGTGTCCGAAGATTGGTCGTCTGAGTATGTGTGTCAGGATTTAAAGGTCCTATGACATGAAAATATCACAGGTGAGTTTTCCATAGCCTGTCTATGGTCCTGCAGTGGCTTGAAATAGTGATAGGCGTAAAGAGTGCTTTGATCATCCTCCTCCGGCCTTGAGAGAACAACAGCTCAGATGGCCCGATCTGCAGTTTAGCGTCGTATGTCATCATACGGGGAAAGGCCTCTGTAGCACGAAGGCCACAGAAATTCTCGTAACTCAGGGAGGTGACAGAGTCTTCCCTCTGGCGAGCTAAAGTTCCTGTTTGGAGTGAGGATCCACCTGGAAGCACACTGTAGTAGTAGTGACTGACTTTGGTTATATTTTGGAGCTCAGCGAGCTCATTCACATTTTTTGTTGGCATTACTCAGTCACATGGATTCCTGCAAGTCTGTCTTTTATGTGTCATGACAAGTAGTAGATGAAGTAATAGTTGTAGTAGTAGTAGCATCACAAAGTTATTTAATAAACACTAAATATCTTAGTTATTAAATCTCAAAGTCCACTGTCTACAAAATCTAACAATGACAGATACTTTTTTAAAAAGGACCATCAAAATAATGTCTGATCAAAAACTTACAGTATCACTTACAAAGTCTCCCACCTTTTTTTTTTCACGCAGAGGTAGAGGCCAATCAGAAGAGCCACAATGGAGCAGGTGTAACATACACCCAGAAGAATAAGACGCCCTTCAAGAAGCTTGGTGTCTGGCATGATAATGAAAGCAGAATGAGGTCCTATATAATATTAAAAGGCATCATTAACTGATCATTAACTGATGAAACTGTTAAGATATGACACTAACAAAAACATTAAAAGGCAGCTTTCATGTTTATGGTAAACTTTTGGTTGACTTTGTATTCAGAGTGATGTGAACAGCCACATGAGTGATGAAAGTGTAAAACGGATTAAATCATCACCAAAGAAATAAAAACATTTCCACTGGTATATATTCCGTCAAGATGCTTCCAGAGCTTGGATTGTACATCAACCCAAGTAGCTACCTTCGAATGTATACTGAGCCACTTGTTGCCCGAGGTGGTGGACCACACAGGTCAGGTTTCTGAGACTAGAGTTAGGAGGCAGCTGCAGCCAGCTCTTCACTGTGACGTATCCATCAGAATCTCGGGATGAATTTTGCGAGGGGGAGGGGGAGGTCCACGGCGTCTCCCACTGAATGGAAGCTGCTGGTATGCTCTGAGCTTCACAAACAGCAAAAGTGTTGAGACCCTTAGTCACCAACCAGGAAGATGTTTGTGGAGGGGCTGATGTAAAGAAGCAAAATTAATTAATTATTTTATCTAATTCAAAATATCTGCCAAAATATGACATTTCACACTTAATGGTGAGAAAGCATAACCTCATAACCTCATATAGTTTTCAGCTTTTTCAGATTCATTTATTAAAGCTAAAGCTTGGGCTACAACAGTGGCATGTTAAACTGTCAACTTTGTCCTGTGAAGAAGGACAATTTTCTCTGAAGGCAGAAGCTACAAAAGCCACCTTTACGTACTCAGAGGAGAGCCCTAAGCAATTTAAGTACATGATCACAAGCGCTCAAATGCTGTTCACACTCTTTCACTAGATAAGGCCACAACTGTAATTCTGCTGTGACAATGCGCTTACCCCATGCAGATACAGTAACTGTTTCTTCAAAGCCCCCTCCAACGTACGACACATCGCAGGTGTAATTTCCTTCATCTTTAAGTGAGAAGTTAGGGATCTCCAGTCTGTAGTTTGCCCCTGAACTAATACTCTTGTCATCATTGCAGGTGTTGTTGTCTGGTTCGTCTGAAGATACACCGATACGGCAATTCTTTTCTGATGAGTTGATTTTCCAGATTACAAAGATCATTTTGTTCTAGTCTATCACTGAACTGGTGCAGAGTAAGGTGAGGTTACGGCCCAATTCAGCGCTCACATTCCTGGAAACTACAAAATACATGAAGCATAATTTCATAACTTGATCTCAGATTAATTAGCAATGAAGCAATGAAGCAATGGTTTTCCCACGTTATATGTATTATCAATGCATTTGTGAAAAATTAAACTGCTAAACTTTGCTGCTGAAAATTTGTTTAGTTTCTGTTTATTTTTACCTTCCAACTCTGTTGCTCCACCCATGGTATCGCCATGTTTCCCTGAGGGTTAACAGAGGGTTTCACATTTAAGCAGAACATGTTTTGTCATTTGTTAATATAAATCAGTGTAGTCACTGGGTCAGTATTAGTCAGTATTATTTTGGGGTTTGCGTTTGTGTGAACAGCATGTGGCTGTGGGAGGTTGAGGACCCATGCACTGCTGCTGGTTACCAGATCATCGCCAAAGCGTGGGTCATTATCAGCGTTAACGTGAGACTCTTATCGGGCGATAAAAAGAATATTGCCGTTAATCTATTCACAAAGTTGGGTTGGGAGCTGGGTCTGTACTACGCAAGCTATGATGACTTTCAACTTGATATTTTAGCACGGATTTACTCTCTTTCTCTGTCTGTCTGTCTGTCTCTCTCTCTCTCTCTCTCTTTCTCTCTCTGGTTCGTGACTTTTCCGGATCGCACCCGTTTAAAACCTGTCTCCCTCTCTCTGTGCCTCTCTCTCTCTCTTTCTCGTTCGTGACTTTTCCGGAGCGCACGGATCATCTCTCTCTCTCTCTCTCTCTCTCTCTCTCTCTGAGGGGGGACGACACATTTTAATCTAGATTAATCTCAAGATTACAATGAGATTAATCTAGATTAAAATTAATCTATGCCCACCTCTAATATATATACAGTAATACCTCGCCGTGGTGTCCCAATACTTTTGTCCTGCGACCTTCCAACTTGCATATCTCAGCAGGGAATTAAAATTAAAAGAGGCAAATACCTTTACATTTTTTTACATGATTTAAAAACGTAATTAAGGTGTTCTGGGAGCATATTTGGGGGCATATTTAGGGTTTAAACTATAAAAATAGGCATTTAGCCTTTTTTTTTAAAAAACAAAACATGTGTTTTTTCACTATACGCGGGTGCTCTTGGAAAGTTAGGGGTTACTGTATTTATAAAATGGATGTTACACTTTAGGTCTAGGTCATGCCCCCAGCTGTGTATCCAGAACTACATTCTACACTATGATAGACTGAGATGTATGAGATATGGGATATGATACACTACTATATACACTATACTAATGAATGCACTGCTAATGAGGGTGAATTGTTTTCTCACACTCCATCTGTCCAAAAGCCACACCTGCTTCTCCAGAGTTTCTTCTCAGATCAAGGCTATTAATAGAAGGAGCCTGTCCCCCTTTATTATAGTAACAGATTCTCTTCTTCTGGGAGGGCTAGACGCTGGAACATTTGTGTGAGGATTTGATTGTATGAGAGCGTAGTGAGGTCAGACACTGACGTTGGAACACTGCTGTGTGGATTTGATTGTATGAGAGCATTAGTGAGGCCAGGCACTGATGTTGGAACATTGCTGTGAGGATTTGATTGTATGAGAGCATTAGTGAGGCCAGACACTGATGTTGGAACATTGCTGCGAGGATTTGATTGCATGTGAGCATTAGTGAGGCCAGACACTGATGTTGGAACATTGCTGTGAGGATTTGATTGTATGAGAGCATTAGTGAGGTCAGGTACTGGTTTTGGAACATTGCAGTGAGGATTTGATTACAGCCCAGACAGCAATATGAAGTGGTTTAGAGCCTTCAAATGAGTGTTTTTCTCTTTTACAAAAAAAACGACTCAGCATGTTTTATGTGGATGGAGATGATAAAACTTTATAAATAGTATATTTGTAACTTCTCTGAACTTCACCTGTTCTCCTGGGTTTGTCAGCGGAGAGGAAAACCCCGTGCCTGATCTTATGTAAGCACCCAGATACTATAGCCCGAAACTAATTGCCTCTTATACTTCAGAGAGTGTTTCCATGCGAGGAATGGGGTATCATTTTATTTTTAAAGTGTGGTTAGGAAACCCAGGGGAGGTTCGATGTAATCACACTAGCAAAACACATATACATCAGTTTCCTTGGCAGTGAGGGTTCTTAAGATGAAGCTCTAAACCAAGTCAGCTGTTCAACCCCAGAGGAGCTACTACGCTGAAGAGATAATACAGAGTAGATACCAGCGGACTTGGTCTCATCCGGGCCTGATGGTAACGCTGATATTGTTTGCACTGATCTGTCATCACTTTTCTGAGAGAGCTGGGCAGCAGGGCTGAGGGAGCTGCCCGACATTCATACCATCGGCAGCAGCTGCCAGACCCTCCTAGCTCCGAGAACTGCTTGGTTGCATACACACTGACTGCCTCCCACTACTGCAAATCCAACTAGATTGCAGAGAAAATGAGAAGTGTGTTTGCTGTGTTTAGCTCCGCAAGTTTTGGTTTTGTCACTTTCTGGCTGCCATAGCTGTGCCATCACAGACTCTCTCTCTTTTAGTTTTAAGGCGACTCACCCCTCCGCTCTCTCTCCCCACACATTACAGAGGTGACTTGACCACAAAAATCTAAATATATGTGCATTGCACTGGGTATTAAATGTTTCCGCACAATCAAACAAATTACAGTCTATACACCCCATCTGCAAAAGACCATTGACACCAACTCATCCAGCAAATCAAGAGGAATTCCATCAGTAATACCACATTTCTGCATTATTCAGTGCTTGAGACGTCTCCAACACAAATCCAGCCATTTTACTCTCTATCCTCCCCCGCCACCACCACCCAAGGGAAGCTCCACGAGTATTTATATGGACGTTGATGATGGTAAAATAGTGAATTTCACCTAAATCACTTTACTTTAGGGACTTCTTGACACCTTGCATGTATTCCCCACCATCAATGGGGCTGAGTTTTAGGACCAAAAACTTCTCAAAACTCAGACATCAGGTTAGATCACAAAGTTCTCCACTCCAGATCATACCAAAGGTTCTGGATGGAGCTCCATCACTCCAGAGACTCCACAGCCCAACACCGCATCCCCTCTGGATCAAGGGTATGGAGACCTCAGGGTCATGTGACTGCTCCAGAGCCTTCTATTGGTCAGTGCCTTTCTATGTAGATTCTAAAAGTTGTATTGGTCTGGTGTTTGAGGTTTGCTGTGATCATGACAGTGTAAAATCAAAGTGTCACTGTGATGCAGAGGAACGCTGAAGAGCAGATCTTCATTTATTGACTTCTGAAAGAGCAAAGACAGGACAGAAAGCACAGCCTCATTTTAATCCACTGATTGAGAGGGTGAGACGAAAATGAATATGAATATGAAATACGAAAATGAATCATCAACAAGATGTGAAGGATTTAAGATTTTGGAGCAGAGGATTGAATACAGGTTTCAAAACTGTTGAATATAATAATGACACAGTCTAATCTAATCCAATTCACTCTCATGTAACACAATCTATTATTGGCAGTTTTGTTTTACACCAAGAAAAGTAAATGAAAAAATGTTTCCGATCAAAGACAGATTAGTGATCTGCAAGAAATTCCACAGAAAAAAAACCTTGTTAAAGGACAGTGCTGTGCGTAAGAGTGGGCAGAGAGGGTTTTTCTGGAGTAAAAACACACATTAACATTAGAATAAACACAAACAGACGCAAAGGTAGCAAAAATGATCCAGATTAGGATCATGTGTAAACAGTAGGTGATGATTTGGGAGCTGAAGGTCCAGTTCCCGATTTAATCTAATGAAAGTCTGATTGAGCTCAATCAGGTATTGATGGAGCTGCAGGTAACCCTGGACTTCCATAATGTGGAATCAGGACATGGTAGTAATGTTATTGAGGGTTGCATCAATTTGTGTTTCTACCGTCAGGGTTTCTAAGGCTGATCGTAGAATCGTATGGTGAACACTGATTGCGGACGGTCCCCTTACCTTGAGCACTCTAGCACCATCAATTGGTCAAATTTGGAGGTGCATTGATGCACGTAACTTTTGAACCGTAAAGATGAGTTGCGTCAAGACCAATGTCCGCCATACTGAATTTCACCAAAAAGAGTTTTTTCTCCAAACATTGCCTCAGATAAACTTCAAACAAAGCCTCACAAAAGCCATCATTGGGCTTTTTGATTTTTGCAACTGTTTTAGTACTTTTCCACTGGCACAATTAACCGCACCATACCACGAAAAAATGTTTTTTCCATAAATAATAAAGCGACCCACTTTATGGGTGGGCCGCTGCAGAGCTGACTGCATCACTGCTTTCTGATTGGTCGAAATATTTCATCACAACATGGATAGAGGACACTGTTTATTTATTGTCTGCACTAAAATTAACTAACAACTGGCTCAACTGTCTGTTTGGACTGCAGATACATTTAGTGGGTGTTTTCTACGACTAAGAAATGTATCTTTAACTCTGTGAGAAACGTGAAGGTGATCCAGTTCTCTGGGTTCAATTTTCCTCACACGGATAAAAAATGCAGAGAATAAATTAAAAACTCAGACAAGAGTATAAATATTAAATGACTACAATGACAAAATCGGCTCTGACAGAAAAACCTTCCGCTGGTTCGACTCCATGGACACGGTTTTGGGATGATAAACCATAAACTGTGGAACTCTGTGACTGGACTGATATACACTGGAACATCAGTGATGGCTTGAAATTAAAACAATGATCAAAGATCTCATTTCTATTAGCCATGTCCAACACACCAAAAGATTACTTCATGCTTGGCCCCCTCATTGCTGCGTATGACTCTGTTCTGTATTTATTCTGATACTAATGTGTTTTTACACTTACTGCCCAGCTAAACAGCTTTTAAAAATGCCGAAGACCTTTGCACAGCACTGTACATCCTGTCTTTACTTCAGATGGAAGAATCCCGAGGATCGGACAGGAGGAGCCATCAGCATGCTGGCCTGGTTCTTTTGTGTGATATGGATCTGTAGAGATAAAAACAGCAGGAGTGACCAGATAGAAATAAATACAAATATTTGGAAGTGAATTTTGCATTATACAATCACAACGTACAGAGCAGATTAAACTACACAACAAAATGCTCCATATAGATATACAATATACTGCCTGACTGTTTATGATTTTTTTTAAGTTAGCTACCCCTGAGACTGTATTACCCCTTTGAAATACAGTTGTGTGCATAATAGAAAATACTCAGTTTTCAAAAACCTCCAATTTCACACTAACACGACGAAAGGCCAAAACGCATAGAAAACACCCGTGTGCATGTGGACATGGCATAAACGTGTGTGATGACGCGGTAGTCAGTATGTTGTCTCCAGGCCCCTGCCCAGCACATGCCGTGTCTCTCGTACTAAAAATTTTATTTAATTAAATTAAACTAAAAATTCTTGCACCGACTGAAGATATATATATACATACAGTACACCCTTGACATTTGTGAGGGTTACGTTCCAAAAGCACACGCGAATAGCGAAATTTGTGATGTTGCACAAATGCCTGTTTTTAGTGTAAACCCTAAATATGCCCCCAAATATGATCCCAAAACACTTTCATTTTATTTTAAACTCAGTTTAAACCCGTATTCATACTGTACAGTTTACACTGAACTCCTGATGTTACCCCTTTATATACTGTGCTGTAATACAATCATGAATTTACAGTAATCAAAATACAGAGCTTTAAGAAGAATAAAACGAAAAACATGAGAATACTTGAGCTCTCGGATTGGCTACATTCAAACCTCCTGCCTGTGAGTACAGCGGTATTTCACCATCCCAAGATGCGCTTTCTTTCTGTTCTCTCGACTGTACAACAAAAATTTTAGTTATATTTTATATGGAAATGTAGCTGAATTTACATTCATGTTTATGTTACAAAATTAGTAAATTACACTCAACAAAAATATAAACGCAACACCTTTGTTTCTGCTCCGATTTTTAATGAGATGGACTTAAAGATCTAAAATTC
>JBBPDB010130901.1:0-16404 GCA_037974465.1 Brachypetersius altus
ATATTTTAAAAATATAATAATGGGGTATCTTTAAAATACAATAATAAACATAAATCCAATGTGTACTCGCAGCTTTAGTAACAAGAGTGAGTCATAGACTAAGGATCCCGGTCATTTTTCAAAATAAAACATCGTTTAGACTCTGATAGTAAATAAAACGGAAATAATGAAAGTTTTTTTTTTTTTTTCTGTGCAGCCCGCGAACCGGTACCACATGACCCACGGTCCGGTACCGGTCCGCGGCCTGGGGGTTGGGGACCACTGATGTAGAGAGCAAGGGCTGGAGACAGTGTAGAGAATGGATGTAGTACCCCTGAACACATTCGACTTTCATTTTCAAGAAACATACATGTCTCTCCCTGTCCTTCTCTCTCTCATTCTTTCTTTCTCTCGTAACCTTTCCCCCTCTGAAAGCTTCCAGTCCATTAGCTAATGGTTGGTCCTCTGATCAAATTAACAGTCAAGCATGTTCTTTGGTGGCTTTATCTAATGCAAAAGAACGGTTTTGATAAACTGACCCCAGGACTATATAAGCTGCAAGCAGGGGAGAGCAATATAATACAGTATGTCATTAGCTGTGTCCGAAAAGTGCACTCGTTCTCTATATAGGGCAGTATGTAGTGAGTCAGCCATTTTGTAGGGGTGTTGGAAATTAACTAAACGTCACCTCCCCTTGTTCACTAGTTAGCCCTCTATATAGCAAACACTATATAGTGAACGAGTGAACAAGTGCACTTTTGGGACACAGCTAATGTCTTGTGATTCGCTAAAGGAATTTAGCTGGACTGCATATGTGACCAACCACTTATTCCAGATTTCACTAAGAAAAAAAATGCATTACTGCCCACATTTGGCTCTTAGTTCCAGATTATGAAACGTGTGCGGTCAAAGCGAGACATACTGATGGGGCTCACGAACACAGCGAGTGAAAATTCAGTCTAAAGCTACATCTGCCAACATAACACAAACTAAAAATACCCTTTACTGGGGGATTATGGCAAAACCCAATATAAAACCATGTCATCTTAAAAAAGCTCCTTAGGATTAAATAAACCCTCCCGACACTCAATATGTTGTTCATTTAAAACCCAACGGTGACCAACGCAATGGCATGTAGAATCACTTACCATGCACAGATTGCTCCTGTATTGTTTTTATATACAAATTACAGGACTATCGCAAGATCTAGTGCTCTCTAGAGACGGTTGAAAACAGAAGGCTAAAAAAATTAATAAATAAAGAAAAAGGGAATGATGATGCTGGGTGCATTAAGAAAGCTCTGAGCCAGTGTAGGGATTAAACTCTCTCATGCACACACACTTGCACGTGCTTATGCACATGTACAAAACATGCAGATTTATCTCCAGCATTAACAGGGTTAAGAAACATTAGTTTGTGGTTTCATGTTCAACGTTTGCATGTTTCATGGAAGCAGTAGTGCAATGCAGCAGTTACTGCAGCTGGCTGAAACTCTCCTATGAAGTAATGGTTATCATAGTCATATGGCTCTGTATTCAAGAGTCCCCTGTGAAAGTGTGTGTGTGCGTGCGTGTGTGTGCGTGTGTGTTTGTTGGGAGGGTGGTGTGGGGGTTGCTCTCAAAGGGGAAAAAGAGCATGGGGTAGAACACTAGCATGCACAGCACTGAGTGAAAGAGAAGTGGACAAGAAGTCTGCACTTACTGACTGACCAAAAGGGACAGAGTCTGATCTGTTAAGTGACCCATGCAGAAGTCTAAAACATCTCCACCTGAGGCTGCACTGCGATGCGAGAGCACAGACAGGACTGTCTCTGTGCACACATTACCAATGGATTCTCTGTAGGAGTTTAAATGAGGTTTGAATCATGTTGAGGTGAAAAATTGCCTGAGGAAATATGTTTAAAAGGAGATAACATTCCATGGTTTCAAAAAAGTATGTGCAAAGACGAAAGGCCCAGCTAGATCCCATGATATACAGTTTCTGTTAAAGTAATTGCTTTCCTTGTTTTCAGATATCAGTGTTACCTTCAATAGTCAACAGTGTGGTTATGCAGAACTTAAACAGTAAAAAATAATTTACAGTACACTTTGCTGATTTGTGAGCATCAACAAGTGGGAAATCCCACATGCTCACAGACTAGCGTCTTACTCATGGAAGCTGTGGGCTGTGTGTGGGCATGACAATTTGCATGTGGTGAAAGTTTCATAGGATTTTTTTCCATTGTGATACATGTTAACATTCAGTGGCCTAAAGATCAGCATGTTGTATAAATATCTAAAACAACAATAAACTTACACATGACAAGAAATAGAATCCATATACTAGCAGTCTTGGCCAAGGATGCTCCATCTTCCCTTCTCACGTATCAGAACAAAACTTTAGCTGAGCTAAACATGCTCCCCCAGTCTGTTTAAGTCAGTGGCATCACCAGAATGAGGACGGCAGCTCAAGACAGTAGCTCCGGCAAAAATTGAACAGATACAGTAAAAAGTGTGCAAGACTGAGAACAACACACTTAGTAACATTTCTCAAGCCGTGCTGTTTTTCACCACAGAATAAGCAGTAAGTTCCTATGAGAAAACTCTGACATGGCAATTCCTGACCTTTACCACCTGAAGATGAACAAAATATAATGCGTCACTCCTGCTAGTTTGCCTGAAGCACCAATCTGATCAACTGTGCATCACTGACAATAATTTTGCAGCATGTTATTCTAACACTGGGTGCTTTCACATTTTAAATCTGCCTGAACCATTTCTGAAAACGGCTTTCACCTGAAGGGTGCAGACCAGTTTGTGGCATTTAAGACGTGACAGCTGTGGCCTGCCTGATGTTCTGCACAGAAGATGCTGTCATATCAGTTTTATCAAATAAACAGTGGGCAGGAAAGGCAGTGCCTCTGAGGCTCTTGGTAATATTTTCTCCATTTAAACAAAATATCTACAATTAAATTCTACTCATTTTATGATTACTGCAACTTTAACTAAAATACTGATTTCAATATAGGGATAGGGCTACATCAAAAATGTGATACTCGCAGAACTAATTTTTAAAGCCAAAAGCGCAGTTTATATCAGTTCGTGGTTAACTGTGTGTCTGATATTCAGTTTTTGAAGAACTGAGACTGCACCAATGGCAGGTGTTTTTTCTCTCTCTTTCTCATGGTCATGTTTATGGAGGTGAAATACATTCCTCTAGGGGGTTTTGGAGCTACTCTCATTTCAATAATTCATATTGGACAAATTGCAGTGATGGCAAGAGTGGAAACAAGCCTAGACTACAAACAGATTTTTGGGGCAGCCAGAGTACAGATGAAACTCAGGCATGGGCCAAAATGGCCAACGATGTATTTTCCAGTTCCACAGCGGCAACAGGGAAGATATGCGGCAACAGTGTGTCTTCCCAAGGGTAATGTGTATGTAAATGATGGAACAGTGCGACATCTGGTCCTGTGGACACTGCACTGAAGGGCCCTGGGTAAGGAGGCCGGGAAGCTGCATGGCCACGCAAACATGCTCCAGAGGAAGCCAGCAAAGAGTCCCTGTCTAATTGAATCATCTGGAGAAAATCACACACAGCCCCCTGTTCCTTTGCACAGAGGAATTAAAGGGATTACATCCCAGTCCAGCCCAAGCCTGAGAACAATGGTCAGTAATCTGTGCTAATTCCCCCACCTAATCAGGGGTGAGCAGCTCTCAGGCCAGGGGTTTGGGGCCCATGCCTGTCATCACTACCTCGAGTCAAAGAGCATCAACAGGGTGGAATTAGTAGGGATGTTAACAATTAATATATTCTCTTAAATGCACTGTAAATCATCCTTGCCCTTTCATTGCATCAGTGGTCTAATGACAAAGCACTGCATGTTTTGTATGGACTTCACTGTATCTTTACAGAAATAGAATTAATAACACTTTCTAAGTGTTAAAATCACATTTCTTTTAATGTAACCACCAGCCCTGACTGTGTAGAGATCCATAGAGAGGCACTGTTTTTGTACACACACTACTTTTTAATGAAATCAGAACTAAACTTAAATGCCTGGAAATCAGACGGCTTTATAGAGTAAAGAACTTGATCCAGGTTAATGTAATCATCCTGTTTTTGAATTCTGATACACATAAAATGTTGGCCATTTCAGAACTTTGTGTGATACAAGTCAGCTGCCTCTTTCATTTCAGACTTTATTTGATTCAAAAGTATTCAAACTGGCAACGGATTTTACATGTAAGAACTTAAAATGTCAGTGTCACTTGTTAAAGAGAAAATTCTGTCATTTATGATGCAGCCTTGGCTAGCAGAAAGTACTGCAAAGTGTCTTTCATGTTCGTTTACCCCAGATAAGCTGTGCTCCCAAAGTTAGGCTGCGGCTGAGAAAGCTATGGAGGATCCTCTTTTTGGTAAATAATTTAGGACAGAATGGTCTACCAAGGCTGCCTTATCACTGGGAAGGACTGGGCACGCAATTCAACTGAGAAAATACTGCTGATGTAAGTGAAAGTAAGCTGGAAAACTAAGTGCTGATGTGAATGATGCAATGTGGCTGATAAACCATCAATCTATTTGTAGTTAAATGCTCTCCTAAAAACTTAAGTCACTGAAAACAAGGAACATTTTACAATCTGCACTCAAATTTACCCCTAAACAGACATATAGGTGACCTTTACATAGACATAAAGGTCACGGTCAGTTTAGCTGTACAGAAATGAAAGCTCACAATTGATGGGTCTCAATTTACTTAATTAATTAAACAGCTGGGTTTGAAATGAATCTCAAAACAATACATATGAATCACTTAACTGAGGCATTAAATGAACTCAAGAGTCAAAAGTGGAATGCAGATCAAATAAAATGTGATGAGAGACCTGACGTTCAGGTTTTGCACAAAAAGTTGACTTCAGCATACGTTTATATTCTGACAGGAAATTGCTTTTATTTGTTGTCACTGATAGACGGCATTAGTCTTAATCCATTCAGAGTGAGCAAGCAGCAGGAATCTGCATGCAGGAGACTAATTTGAATAAACTTAAGATTGGCCTGTTTTATATTCAGTGGGACAGGTAGCTTCTAGATAGTGGTAGATAATCACCATCACAGCTGGCATGATAGGCAGAGCCATAGAGAATTCACTGACTCAATGCTTAATAAGCAATTTCTGCATGATAACACTTGTTCAATTTGTAAGTTCCAAGCAGAACTCTACTTAAGAAGCACTTTGTCAGTTGGGCATTTCATTAATTTAGCCATATGTGAGGGAGTATATTTCTTAGCAGTGTCAAACGTTTCCTGTCATCGAATATGGCTAATGATTAGTGAAGAGAACTAATAACAGAATGACTTGGCTCTTTTAAGCCGCTGCCTTTAGTAACGCTTCAGAACTGAGCATCCATGGGTCACCCCGAGTTCATTTTTAAAGTTTCGGGCACAAATTGACCACTTCCACTTTCTTTTCTTGAAATGACAGACAAATCCTTTTCCTCAGGGGGAACCAGTCAACACTAAAGCACTCTGCAGTCTCTCTTTTCACTCCGAACAAGGCACTCTCTCAGCTACTACCTCCAGCTGACACTCTCACCAAACACCAATCCAACATGAAAGAACTCATTTCTATGGAAATATGGAACCTAGCAATAAACCTTTGGAAGTTTTCCAACTAAAAATACTTTAATCCTTTTACATCTGGGGAGTGCAGAGAAGCTCAAAGCCACTAATATATAGGTCAAGCGGTTCAAAAGATTTCTAATAATTTCAAGGGGTGAAAAAGACAATTCAATTCTCTGGAGGTATCCAAAGTCTACCTATTTGAGATTTAACATGATGCCTTAAAATTCATTAAAAGGTGAAAAGGGTAAAACTGGAAATTTCATGGTGGAAAATGCGGTACAGCATTACTGGAATTATTTAGTTGCTCCCTGACCCCAACTCCCATCCCTGCCCATGCATATAAGTTGTAGACTGAAGGGCCGCTGGGTAGAGCTTATAAAACTTGTGTAAACACAAGAACTGCTGGAATGCAATGACAAACAAAATACTCTTATTGTTGTCTACTCAATTTTTTTCCCCCTAACAAATATAGTCTACACAACCATGTAGGATCAGCTTTTTTGCATGAATATGAGAAAGGTTGCTTATCAAAATGCTCTGTGTGTGTGTGTGTGTGTTTGCGTGTGCGTGTGCGTGCGCGAGAGAGAGAGAGAGAGAGAGAGGGAGAGAGAGACTTTGTGTGCATGTGTGCCATTTCTCTCTGCCTGGCACTAAATTGGCAATGCATCCCAATACTTCTGTCCACTCTAGATAGATTTAATTCACAGTGCCTCTCAATGGGTTCAACTCTAGCCGAGCGTCCCAATCCTTTTTTGCCACTCCCTATCATACAGGAAATAACACCTCGTCTTGTTTTAGTCAACGAAAATTAAGCAGTTTTTATTTTGTAAACCACATTTAGTCTTGCTCTTATTCATCAACAATATTACATGATAGTTATCGTCACATGACCAGCATTTACGTTGCATCTCGTCACATGATAAATGTTCATTGATGATGATATTTAGTCATAATTTTATTGAGAAAGCAACACAAGCTGATGGTCTGTGTAAAATTACACGGCGCTTGTGCGCTCCAATATGGCTTTAAACCATAAACTTGTTTTCCAATTAAACCTTTTAATTAATTCTGTATCAATCTTTGAGATCTCTACCACCAATTTGCATGAATATATAAATAAAAATGTGGCATGTTTTGGTCATCTTCCTGGCATGTGAGAAGCTAATAGCTACATAAAAGTGTACAAGGAACTGCTTCTGTGTTTCATTCAAACAAAAATAGACACAGAGATGAAGATATATTTTAAACTATGGCACAGACATCCTTTTAAGGATTGCATTCCTCATCACCATAAATACTGAATTTCTATTTCACAGGAATTGTACGAACAAAGGATGTGAATGTTCACTAGAATACGAGGCTTTTGGGATGCAAAATGTGTCTCCAGTAAAGTGAAATCTCTGGTATAAATAGGAATAAGTGGTATTCTAAATGGCCCTCTCAGGCTCCAGTGGGAGTTTCTAAATGTGTTTCGACATAAAAGCTTGGATGTATTTATACATGTAATTTCACAGTGTGCATGTTAGAAAGCTATAAATGGAACCTTCAGGTGTGCTGACATGCCTGTTGAAACATGTCCACCCACAAAAATTAGCAGTGTATGCCCTCACAAGTACTTTACAGTGAGAACTCATTTGTAAGAGCATCAGACTGGCTTTGAGGTCTCCTGATGCCATCTCTTGTCCCCAGGTAAACGATGCACATACACCCAGAACTCGAGAAGATGTAAAAGAAAACAGGATTCATGAGATCAGAGCACAGTCTTCTATTGTTCCATTGCTTTGACGCGCACTAGACTCAGCTTGACCAGTCTGCAGGTACACAGCAAGGTGTGATGCACTGTGTGTTCCAACACTATTCTACAAGAGCCAGCATGAACTTGTTCAACAATTTGTGCTACAGCAGCTCTTCTGTGAAGACCAGATGGGCTAACCCTCACTCCCCTTGTGCATCAATGAGACTTGGGCAAAATGTTGCCGTTTCACTGGATGTCCCGTTTTGGAGCACTTACAGAAGGTACATATCACAAACACTCCACAAGACCTGCCTTTCTGGAGACGTTCTGATCCATTTCCTCCAGCCCTGACAATGTTGCTCAGATCCTTACGCTCTTCCATTTTTCCTGATTCCAACACAACTTCAAAAACTGGCTTCAAAACTGGCAGCCTATTATATCCCACGCCTTGACTGGTGGCAGTGTAACAAGATAATCAGTAGGGATGCACCGATTGCAATTTTCTTGGCCAATTCTGATTACCAATTTTTTTGTAAGTGTGATCGGCCGTTATCGATTTTTTCCCCAGATAACACAAACGTAGAGCTGCTGGGTTTCAACTTTTTTAATGTAACGTAGTTACTTTCCCTGTTTACTGGTTACTTTTATAATAGTGACATATGATAGTGGCAGCTCTACAGCAAATACAAACAAAAATCAAATTTTCTTTAATATAAAGCATTTTTTCATACATTTTCTTTAGAAATTTAAATAAATAAAATGTAATACATAAACAAATAAATAAACCCCCCAAAAAAGGATCGGCTTGAAATCGGCAATACACGTGAGTGATTGGCCGATCACCGATCAGGCCAAAAATCGGCCGTTTCTGATCACTGGCTGATTGATCGGTGCATCCCTAGATATTACTGACTACTCTGTGGTAGTTACTGAATAATGTACTGTAGTTACTGAGAAATATACTGTTGTTGCTGACTAATTTATAGTACTAACTATAGACATTACAGAATAATTTATAATTTATTATTCTGTAATGTCTAATATTCTGTAATTTATAAAAAAAATGACTCAATACTTTACTGTAGTTACTGAATAATAAGATTAATAGCTGAATAATAAGGTAAGAGTTCAGGGGGTTAAAGCAGGCCAGACTGAAGCGGCAGGGCTTCAGCCTGGTTCACTACAGCCACCTTCTCTGCCTCTGTCACCATGGCGATCAGCCATAAAGTTTCCTGCTTAAACTGACATGCTCTATAGGAACACTGTGTTCCCTCCAGCAGCCTTTCACCCTTACTCCCCTTCTCTCCCATCTCTCTCTCGCTCTCTCCCTCTCCTACACACACACACACACACACACACACACACACACACACACGTCTATGCTGGGGCCCTCACTGGCAGTGCAAGTGATTAGTTTTGCACATGTGCCAACAAAGTCAACGGGGAGAGGAGGGGGAGTAAGGGGTAGAGGGGGAGAGGGGGAGAGAGCGCAAGAGAGATGGAAGAATAGAGAAGACGAATGAAGAGACAAAGGGAACAGTAAAGGGGGAGGAGAGAGAAAGGGGACCGTAAGAAAGAAATGGAGGGAAAAGAGGGGCTGAGAACAAGAGAAAGAAAGGAGCGAGTGAGATAGAGAATAAGAAATGAAGAGGGGTAAATAAAACAGGATAGGCCCTCTAGATGTAAAGAGAGAACAAGAGAGAGAGAGAGAGAGAGAGAGAGAGAGAGAGAGAGAGAGAGACAGAGAGGGACAGAGAAAGACAGAGCAAGAGAGTTTAAGAGACAAAGAACAGTAGGAAAGATGGACAGAGAACAAGATGAGAGAATGAGATTAAATAAAGAAGAATGAGAAGAAATAAATAGGGGTAAATAAAACAGGGTACAGGCAGAAAGACAGAACAAGAGGGAGGCAAAAATGAGGATAGAGAGAGGGGGAGAGAGAGAAAGAGTGAGCTGGGGAGAGACAGAAGGGGGAAAAAGTTAAAAATGGAAGGTGGGTGGACCATGTTGGAAAAAAGTGACAGAATAAGGGCAAACAGCAGTAATGAGAGAAAGCAGCAAATGGGATGGAGGGGGGTGGACACTCAACTATATATGTGGACCAGATGCACTGCTACAAAACGAGCAATATACAAACAGCCAACGTGGCTCATCCTCCAGTGCCCTCTCCCACATACTTCAGAGTACGACCCCCAGACAGACATAAAGGCCAGCGGAAACCCACAGGCAGACTCGGGCCGACGTACAGACTTGTGTTTTCACAATGTCATTTTTTTGTTCAGTTTTGGTACTGAATTGCATACATGAGTCTAAAAAGAAACAGAAATGCAGTAAATCTATGATTTTGTGGGCAAAAAGTGGGGGGAAAGTGCATAGGAGCAGTAAAATGCATGTGTGGAAACAGGAAACATGCAACAAGTTGATTTGAGTTGACATTGTCACAAATTAATGCATTTACATTGTGGCACAATAAAGAAAGACTGACAAATATCTCGGACCTTCTGTAGTCTGATGGCCCCCAGGCTTCACTTGCTGAACTGCACAAAAAAAGGAAGAAAACCCTACAATCTGACCATTCCTGTATTAGAAATGTAGTACACGTCTTATATATGTTCTTGTCAGAAGCGGGACAGGGTATATGCCCTCATGCAATAACCTGGATATGACACTGCGTTCACACAATCTTCAACACAATCTTCTTGACTATTTCTGCCATCAGGAGGCCAATGAGATGTGACAAAATTGAGCAGAGTTTAACTGCATGCAAATTAGAAGTAAAGTCATATGGCAATAACAAATAAGTAGGAATTCATCTCTAGAACTGTGGAACCACATATAGGTCTCTAGATATTGACTCCTACCAGATGCTAACTGATGTTTCTAGTATGTTTGCTACATTAGCTTCAATGCTAAAACTAAAGAACCTTAAATACAGAACATTCAGCTATGTTTTAGTAAATTGGAAAGTATGCTATTAACAACAAAACGGTTCTCGTCCAGGCCATATAGGGACAAATAGAAGAATCCAAGTAAGTGTCTTGCTCATTGTTTCAGCTTGGAAACAGATAACGGCAAATCTGCATACAAACTCATGGTCATTGAGTGCTTTGCATGTCATGCTCCGTATCCAATCCTATCTTAATCAGAATTATCTGTTTTTCAAAGGCTGTACAGCAGAGTGAAGAAGAGGAAATGACTTGTCTGTTTATGTTTCACAACCCCAAGCAACAAACTTCCGCTTTAAACTTTTGAGCTGGTCACAGGATACACCGCCAAACAGATCACACAGAGCACACTTGACTAGCCAAGCTACGTTTTTGGTGTCTGCGGTTTGGTTCTTTAGCTTAGTGCTACAGCTACAAGAAATATCCACCAAGAGATGGAAGCTTAGGCTCCAGCACCCAGCACTAGGCAAACTACACAATTCTTCACACACCTTCCTCTAGCAGTCTCAGGTTGTCATGTAAATTTAGTTAAACAACATACACTATAAAAATGTAACCAAGATGCTTTAAAATGATGATTTTACTGAACTAGTAGTGATGTAGTACTGTAACAAAATGAAGATCAAACCAATCCGACTCAATGCATGAATTATTCAGAAATGTTTCATATCAGTGGAATTCTCTCCAGGCAGCCAGATTGAAACAGTTTTGTTTTACAGTGCTGTACTGTCTGTAAAAATGTACAAAAGAGCAATAATCAATGTGGTTCAATGAGAATGTGTGATGTTATAGGCATGTTGCTGGCACAATGCTAATTAGTGGCTATAAGCTCCCATTACTGGTCCATCGCCAGGTTAAAAAGAGGGCAGCCCACCGCTGTTGTCTCATAGCAAAAAGGTCCTGGGTTTGACTGCCAGCCAACCTTTTTGCATGGTTGTGTGGGTTTGAACTGTAGTACTAATTTACCCCTAGGGGTGACTGTGTGTGTCCAGTACTAACAAAGAACATCTTACTTAAGGCCTGAGTCAGTGATGAAACACGTGCAGATGATTCCAGATGATCAGACAGTGATCAGTACACAGGTGCTTGGAACACCCTTATCCAAGCACCTTATATCTTTAGGTATTTTACAGTTCCCATTTCCTTCATTTAATGTATATAATAGCTTGTCTGGCATAAAATATTACATTTGTTACAAGACGATTAAAAGCAAAAAATGACGCAGCAAAACGATTAAAAGTGAAATGAGGTGTGTGTGTGTGTGTGTGTGTGTGTGGGTATACATATATATATGACGAAGACAGAACATGATGTAAAATCACAGGCGTTGCCAGCCCACCGGGCCCATTCAAGGAGAAGCCTATGGCTTTTGAAGGTGCCCAAACAATGGAGGCCTTTTTAAAGCTCGTTAGTATGCACAATGAACAAAGTTTCCCCAAGTCAACCGAGGCCAGGCGGCAGCAACAAAGGCTGCTTGCTGGAATGTTGTGGAGGCTTGTGGCCATTTATGTTGGCCTACGATGGCTTAGAGAACTGCACACAAATCAGCAGGCTTTTATCTAATGCTTTAAACCACGCTAGAGACAGGAATACCTCCTGCAGTGCAGAAACGGCTCACTTTCTAATCTCCAGCCTCCTGCAGCCTGCATATAGCTTGTGACCTGTGTGTGTGTGTGTGTGTGTGTCCTTCCGTCAGACTAATCTAAATAATCAAGTCGCTGATCATTGCATATTTCCTTTAGCTACACAACAATAGAAGGAAACAGGGTCAAAATTGTAACTGAAATTACAACTTCAGCTTAAGAGATCGTGATTAGAAACAATCCTGCTTAAAACGAGAAAGCAACAAAGGATGTCTATGATGATCGCGCTTTCTGAAGACGCCGGACATACTGAAATCTTCATGAAGAAACCAGATCGATTCCGATACCACCCTCGTAGACAGACGAGACATTTGTCTGAGTTTTGCATTAGTCAGTGCGGGGCTCTCAGTCTGCACACATGCACGGACTCTGAGTCAGACCCCACTTTTTGTGCTTTCTTGGAAAATGAAGTCATCAAAAGCTTTACTGAAACTCAACTCTTGCTTACACAGAGCTTAAGATGAAGAGCCAAAGCAACCTCCGATAAGAATAAGACCAGAGGATTGAGGAGAGGAACGACTAAGCACTTTCTTCATCTGTTGTCCTCCCAAAGCTGATAACGGACTCAATTTCACCAGAGCTGTTTTATATGGGGAAAAATAATGGCATTCTGCACAACACTCTGTAGTAAATTAAAAATGACCCAAAGCTGACCTGAATACTCTTCTCCCCCAGAGCATCACTGGACTGTGTAAGTTATGAGGTTGACAAGGAGTCAAAATGTGAATATTGCTACAGTCATAACCAAACGTTAAGGGAAAGGTACACTTAAACAAAAACTGCAGGCTACTACAGACCAGGCGACTTCACTGCCACTTTTGGTGAAGCTGGTTTGTGTGGGCTGTTTTCATGAGGTCACCAGTCTTAAGAAGTCAATTCAAAGGGCATCATGCTAGCAGACAGACACACAGATGACTGCAGCAATATTCTCCTTATCAACCGCATACATCAACCCTCATATGTGTGTGTATGTGTGTGCATGCACAGTTTTAAAAAGGGACATTCTATCCACTTTTTGAGAATCTACCATTATCATCACATTTACACAATAAGTGTCATATCATGACAAGTTAGACCAGTCAATGCTTGACATCATAGCATAACCTTATGTGTGATGATAAAGTTTCAGTATGAATATTAGCTACACTCATATCTGTGTTATGCAGCACCTGCAGCAGATTTAAAATATTATCCGAAACTAGGGGGGGGAAACTTCCTGCAGTCTAGCAGGTTCCCTAGAAACATGTTTTGGTTAAAGTGTATATATACGTGAACACCACTGCACACAGTGTAAACAGCACAAATTGCTTTCTCTGCATTTAACTCATTCACCATGTGAAGCAGCAGGCAGCCAGTAACACAGGACACAGGGAGCAGTGTGTGGGGTTGGTGCCTTGCTCAAGGGAACCACTTGCAGTTCTGGGATACAAACCTTCTCATCACAGGGGCAACTCCCTCACCACTATGCAACCAGCTGGCCCTATAAAGCCCAAAGAAAACCCCAAAAAGGAACCTTTTTAAGAAGGTTTGATGTGTAATGCTTTGTTACAGCTAAGTGTCTGAATGTCAAAGCAGTGGTGAAAAGAGCCCAAAACCTTTAATGGCTCTAAAAGCTACGTGGCAAGAAGTGATTACAGGAAACATTGTGAAATTCACTGCCTGATGCCTGAGAAGGAAATGACTAAAACCCATTCATGACAAAGAAATACATTTGTAATGCAATCTAGATAATAGATTCTACTATCAGCACTACATAAAAACTCATAATAGTTTATGGTTAATTTTGGATAGAAAATCACACACACACACACACACACACACACACACACACACACACACACACACACACACACACACACACACACACACACACATTCAAGCACACAGCATTTCTATTGCAATGAGTGAATTCTGCATAAATCAATAGAGTTTTCTCTTAATGTGTTTATGAAATGCTTGTGTTTTTGTTGTAATAAGGCCACATTTAAATGCTACTAACCTAATAAAAACATGCCCTCCCAGTGTTTTAAAGATACTGAGAAATACACGGGAGTTTCTGTAGCGTGTCAGGGTAAAGGTCGGTGTGAACGCGTTTCATCATTTTAACATCACCCCAGACTGCTGAGATGAATGGAGTCGTATGAAAGTGGATTTAGTATTACACATAAATCACACTCGGCAGACTGTTTACGCTCAGAGATTTGGACAGCATTACCCCAGCTCTAAAGAAGAAAAGCTCGTCCTGTGTTCTTCTCTTTTTATATTATGTAATCTCTATATATCTTTATATAATCTCTATATTATGACTGCGCAGAGAAAGGCCTGCTGATGTAGCAGAAATAGTGAAGTGATAAGAGCACCATTCTGTTCCTCAAAGCCTCCGCTAGTTTATACAGGCCAAACATAGAGGAGCGCTTGTGCGTCATCACCAGGGCCGTTCTCGAACCAACCCACTCCCCGGCACCGTTTGAGAAAAGTATGCACAGTGTCCCTTCCTCCTTTTCCTCGTCCAGGGGGTAAGATGAGTGGGTTTCAAGAATGAGAAAAAACAACCATAAAAACAGCTCAAGGAATAAAACAAAGAAACTTGGGCCTATCCAGTGTTCAAATATGTGTCTGTGCTTAGGTTAACACCAGAATTTCTACTAAGGCTGAAGTGTAGTATCACAGCTCAATGACAAAACAAGATTACCAGGATACATTCCTGGTAAAATGAAAATTAAATAAAGATTAGTATGTCAAAAAAAAAGGCGTTATTTAAACACAAAGGGTTTGACGTAATAAGCCTGTTCTGCCCACAAATCAGAGACACTTTGTCCACAGGTTATGTATAAAACACTCAATTCAGTTTATAGCAGAGCAATGCCAAAACATGTGCTTGGTGTGCATGGAAAAAGCACTTTTCTTCCACATGCATTTGCATTTCAGATGGCTGTTTAGATCCCGGTGTAACTTTGAGGGAAGAAAAAAAACAAAACACTTGAGAGCAGCAGCAGCCACAGTGGTTAGATGGAGACTTAAACACGAGCTAAAAGAACATTTACCATCAGAATAAACTCTCGAGATCAGAGGTGTGTGAGGAGTCACAAAATCTACCATTTAACAAAGGATTACACCCCTGGAGTGTGCTTTCGTCACAAAGACAAACACCGCTATCTGTCACTGAGTTAAAAGAATCTGTTTTGTCCCGAGAAGACGTTCTCTTGTGTACCTCTATCTGTACATATTTATATTTCACGTATCACGGTATAATTGTGAGTTTGGTGGAAGGCCTAACCAGGATGACTGCAGTTGGGTAGCCTAGTGGTTAAGGCATCCGCCCTGCGACCAGAAAGTCCGGGTTCGATCCCTAAGACCGCTAGGCACAGCTGAGGCACCCTGAGCAAGGTACCGTCCCACACACTGCTCCCCGGGCGCCGTGCTCATGGCTGCCCTCTGCCTCACTTGTTGAATGGGTTAAATGCAGAGGAAGAATTTCATGCTGTTCACACTGTGTGCTGTGGTGTGTTCACGTATGACCGAATGATCACTTTCACTTCACAAATTATTAAGAGAAATATAATTTACCAAATTTGTGACATAAATATGAACTTAAAATCAGCTTTATTTCCATACAATAAATAGCTAAACATTTTTTGTAGTGTGAAGGGAAACACAAAGAAATCACATCTTGGGATGGTGAAATACCACTGAACTCTGAGGCGGGAGGTTTGAAAGTAGCCAATCCGAGACCGCTATGTATTTCTCCTTGCTGCTGATTGGCTGCTGCCCTTTGACGCAGCTGCAGTCCAGAAATTCCCCCGTGGAGCGTCTCGAGTGTTTCTCATGTTTTCCGTTTTGTTCTTCTTAAAGCCTGTATTTTTATTACTGTTAATTAAAATATGTATTACTGTGTTTACCTGCTTATACCAAAGAAAACGGCCATGCATGAGTTACAGTACAGTCTATTTACATTCTAGCACTGTGGGAGTTCAGTGTAAACTGTACAGTATCAATACGGGTTTATCTTTACATGTTATTTCAGGGTAATATATTAAGCAGAATTTAAAATGAAATTAAAGTCTTCTTGGAGCATATTTGGGGTTTACACTATACACAGGGGCTCTTGGAACATAACTTCCACAATAAGCAGGGGTTTACTGTATGTGCATTATATCACATATGCATTATATTGCATTAAATCATATGGATTATATTGCATATTTTGTAACTATGCATTCTATATGGAAGCCCGAATAGACGTAAGTGGTATGCAAAATGTGCAGCAGTTTTTGGTCTTCACAGTGCAAATACTGCGCTCATAACACCACCGGAACCACAGTGATACACAGAGACCCTGGCACGGACACCCCACCCCCCCGGACCCTGCCGCACACAACACCTGCACCCTCCCCCTGGGACCACACTGAGACATAGACCTCTGCGATATTTTGGCTGCAGGTGTGTGTGGGGGTTGGGGGGGTTGTGGGGGGTTGGGGGGGTTGTGGGGGGGGTTGTGGGG
>JBBPDB010130916.1:0-16404 GCA_037974465.1 Brachypetersius altus
TTGAACAGTGAGCTTTGGAGAACTTTTTATTTCTCTTACCATCCTCCTCACTGTGCGTGGAGGCAAAATAAACTTGCATCCTTGTCCAGGCTTGTTTCCCATTGTTTTAAACTTCTTAATGATTCCTCTGGCAGTAGATATGGGCAGGTGCAGGCAAGTGGCTATTTTCTTGTAGCCATTGCCTGACTTGTGAAGGTCGGCACACATCTGCCTTACTTGAATGGTGTGTTCCTTTGTCTTTCCCATGTTGAAGAATGGATAAGAGAAATGGCCTCTGTGGCACGTCATAGTTATACCCCAGGGAAACAGGAAGTGATGAATTACTAATTAAATGTTCCTAGATACTCAGATCAACTTTGTAAACTACTGTACAAATTACATAAATACTTCATTTACATTTATTTGTTAGAGATGCCAATAATTGTGGAACAGGTGATTGTATGAAAAATAATTATTTCTTAGTCAGGGAGGGTTTTTTTTCCCTTAAAATTTACTTGAAGTTTAGACTTTATTTTAAGGCTTTTAACACATCTTAACCAGGGGTGCCCATAATTATAGAGGGCAGTGTATTTATTTGTGTAATAACTGGTTTAAGGTTTTTCTACAGTCAAGTAAACATACAAATTTAATTAAAAGTAGTTCAAAGCTCAGACTGATAATAATGAGTAATGGACTGACGCGGTGAAGACTGATAACTACAGGACTGCTAGAGTGTATTTTTCTTCCCTGAGGCCAGGCTGGAGGACCTCGCGGCACCGGTTGAAGCCATGTGTTGACGTTAATGAGCTAAACTCCATCTTCCCACGCAGCAGCACGGTGTCACACGCCCCCACATCCATCACAGCGAATCAAGGTCACGCCGACATCCCGCCGACCTCTGAATAAAGCAGTTTGGGTGGAAATGTAGTGTCACTTCTTTACAGCTGCTGCCATATTTTCAGCTCTGAACCTCCGAGCGAAGAAGATAATCAGGGATAATCAGGGCTGTCAGTTCAGACTGACGGTCTCTCCTGACAGAGCCTCACTGGACGCAGCGGGCAGCTTTAACACCTGGTGCTCTCGTGCGGAGGCACTCTGCCAGGTTCTGCCATGGAAGTGTGAAATGCCGCATTGTTACCACGAACATAAACGTATAAACAAAACACTCATTTCTGAACAACTGATGAGTGGAAAAATGTGACGCTACTGATCAGCTTGAGGATCTAATGCAATAGGAGTTATTTCTCCATTAATCACCATCATAAAAAGCAACGTTAAGAGATATAGTCAATAAAGACCCTCAAAATACTTTCCTATACCCTAAAACAAGAGATATATCCAAAAAACACCCCAATAAACATTCATACATGCTGAAGAATATTAGTCCATAAATGGCCTGAAAGAAATGCTCTCATATGTTAGATTAGGAAACACTCTGTAATTGTCATGCTTGAGGCCAGCACAGTTTAAGTTTTGTTTATGGAGACTTCTATTATGAAGGGGGTCGGTACATCAGTTCTGACGACAAGGAGGTAGTGTACGCCTGGAGAAGCAGGGCAGTGGAGGTGCCAACAATCCTGGCACTGGAGGTTTTTGTGGACCTCCTCGTCTGTAACCCGACTAAAGGGCAACGGAGGCAGAGAGGGTTGCGGAAACCCTGGCTCTGGTTCACCGATTAGCGGCTCCTGGGATCCCTGCCTTCCTCCTGAACATGCTTCAGCAGGCTTGGGCCCGACTTGTCCTGGTTTAGTGCCAGGCCAGTGGGTCCCTTCAGGCCCAGAAGGTGCAGAAGATGCCAGCTCCTACTGCGGTTAGCTGCAAGGCTACTCAGGAGGGATACAGTCCTTGGTGCTCTTTTGGTCCAGCAGCCCAGCGAGGCTACGCGGCCTAGCCAGCCGCTCCCTGAAGAAGCGGAGAGGCTACAGACAGTAGCAGTGCCTCAGAGGCTCCAGCCAGTAACAGCGCCACCAAGGCTCCAGCTTCTCCAGCTCCGGACAGAGTTCGTGCCACTGCAGCCCCAGAGAGAGTTTGTGACGCTGTAGCTCTGGAGAGAGTTCATACCACGGCAGCTCCAGTTATACATGCAGTAGCTGCCACCTAGGTTAAACCTGCAGAAGCCACGGCCCCAGTTTGTAGTGCAGAAATTACAGCCCAGCATATAGCTCAGAAGCTACAGCCCCAGCAGATAGCTCAGAAGCTATAGCCCCAGTAAATAGCTCAGAAGCTGGAGTTCAAGTGTGGGTAGCAGCCACCACCCCTGAGGCCACAGCTCCAGTCCCAGAGGCGACAGCTATAATTTCTGGTCGACATCACGCCCATTACCTTGTTTCCTGTAACTCTCTGAACTCTAGTCCCGACACGGGATCGTATGTGCCTCTGCCTTGTCAGCAGCACCCCTGGAGGGCACCTGGACCCCCAGGAGGAATCCCCTGAAGTTTTTAGTGGGGTACAGACAATAAATGGGCCCTGGACGGGGTTCCCTGGACCCACACAGAACATCCTGGCTGCATAGAAGGCCAGCATGAGAAGCGTTCATTCAGGGCAGTCCTGTAGGGCCCACGGGCTCTGCGAGACACCTCCTACCCCACCTCCACCCATTGTTGGAACTTTGGGTGCACCTTAGGGAGGTAGTAGTGTCATGTTCAAGTGTTGGTTATGGGGACTTCTATTATGAAGTGTTTGAGGGGTTCTTGTTTATTATTCACAGCTATGGTATGTTAGTGTTCCCGTATGTTGTTTGGGTTTGATTATTGGTGGTGGGATTTGTGTTCAGTTGGTCATGAGTAAAAAGAATGTATGATGGAAATCATGCACCGCCCATCATTATCTGTCAGGCTGTGACAGGAAAATAATAAGAGATATTAGTCCATAAATGACTTTAATAAACTCTTTTAAACTCTATAACAGGAGATATTAGTCTATAAGCTGTCTCTGTGAGGACTGTTTGGTAAACAGAAGCTCGTTATGCTGTTCTGGGTATTAATAATGAATAATTGATCTGTAGGAGGAGCTGATCTGTCCTTTGATCCACCACCGGTTTGTCTGATGGTGTGAATTTTTTTCATGGATTCACCAAAGATAATTAAAGTCATGTTTGTGTCACAGGTTCCGATGTCACCCTTTTGATTGACAGCTGGCATTTGGGCACGTGGCGAGGAGCAGGCAGCAGGTTTCGGTGGGTGTGTGATGGCGTGACGGCTGAGAGGTTTCCACAGTCACCACAGAGGCTTCTGGGAGTCCGTCCTCGGCCCTTTGTACTAATTAACCCATCTAATGGGTTCAGCCTCTCACTCGTCCAGCGGTGCGTACGCCGTCCAGCACGCAGTTATTTTAATAACACACGGAGAGAACCGCCCGGAACCAAATGCCAAAAGGTGGAAGGTCTCATCTGCCCTTTAAATAAAAATCCAAACACCCACCGCCCTTTCTCTCTCTCTATCTTTTTCTCACTCTCTCTCTCTCTCTTACTCTCTCTCTCTTCTATATTTCTCTCCCTCATTCTCTTTCTCTCTTCCATTCCATCTCCTTTCTCTTCCTTTCTCCAAGCCTGTCTCTCGCCAAACATTTGTCCTCCTGTTCTCATTTCTGCTCCCTTGTTTTTTTTCCCATGTCTCTTCAAACTCTTTGTATCCTCTTTCTATACATTATGTCCCGTCTCTCTCTCTCTGTCTCTCTCTTTCTCTATCTCTCTGTCTCTCTATCTCTTTTTCTGTCTCGCTCTCTGTCTGTCTGTCTCTCTCTCTCTCTCTCTCTCTGTCTCTCTCTCTCTGTATCTCTCTCTCTTATTCTTTCTTCTCTTGTCGTGCAAGGACTGTTAACAGTTCACACACACACACACACACACACACACACACACACACACACACACTCACTCATGCTGTACCGGCAGGTCCTGTGTGCTGAATGCTAACCCTGCTACTGCAGACAAGGGTGTTTGTTTGTTTGTTTGTGTGTTTGTTTGTGTGTTTGTTTGTATGTTTGTTTGTGTTCTGAAAGGGCAGAAGTTTTAGGAGGTGACGCTGCACAGCCGCTCTCTTTCAACACAGAGAGTTTCTATGGCTGTAAAAATAAAGAAATAAATGCTACACGGCAGCATAGGCCTAAAACAAGTCACTGTTTAACCCTCTGGTTGCAGGCCTTTTGTGTCCAGTTCACTTTTTTTGGTCCATTTTAGCTGTGTTAATGCATATGGAATGAAATTTCCCCAAAATATATATATCAAAAATATATTCCATACATCCAATTGTAACAACAGACTGTATAGAATGAAAGCATGTTAACCTATGATTAAACAGTGCCAAAAGTGTCCACGAACAAGCTGAATGGATAGTAAAAACGAACAAGGCCAGAGGGTTAAAATAGTAAATAAATCAAAACATCTGGACTGTGGATTCTGGACAGTGCCAAAGTCTTAACCCCACTCCTTTTTTATTTTTTTTCCTTGTTGATGTAAAAGTCCTATTTTTGTCCTAATGTGAACAAATATTTTACTGACAGGCTGCAAAGTGTCTGTTTACTGATCACCGCCTGATCATCTGGAATCATCTGCTCCTGTTTCTTCACTGGTTCAGCACTTCAGTTAGATTGGGACTGGGAAGTCCTTCAGGAAGCCTGGAGAACTGTTCCTCAAGACCACAATAACATACAAGAAAGTCTGGATCTGTGGGAGAGAGATATGGAGAAATGAGGGGATCAAGTCTTTTGAACAGTGCTGTATATCCAATGAACCCACATCAGATTGGTAGGGCTGTGATCAGTAATTGTGTTTGGGGTGGTGGTTTAAATATCCAGTACTGTGCAACGTTTTGAGCCCCCCAGTAACATCAGGAAAGAGTGATTGGTGACGGCTTCATTTTACAGCATCAACATCAACATCAAACACTGTCAATGCAGTCAAAACCCCTGAATAAAAAACATGATGGAAATCAGTCCTGGATCGGCCCCCAAAGCCCAGATCACCACCTTACTGAAGCAGCGTAGACCATCTGGACAGAGAACAGAACAACAAACAGAGATGCCCAGAAAAAAGCTTTGGAACTTCCTTCAAGAAACCTGGAGAACTGTTCCTGAAGATCTTGACAGGAGAGCTTCAGCTCGTGAATGGTGGTCCTAATGGAGCTCAGAACACACACTGACTGTTAGAGTTAAACACACACTTTTCATGGGGGTTATGTTCCAATAGCATCCGCGTATAATTAAAACACGTGCCATTGTGTTTTAAAACATGCTTTAAAAAAAAAAAAAACTTATTAGCTTTAAAGAAAATGTAAGGGTAAGTCCATATTGTATAGTTAACAATGTAAAAAGCACTGTTATCTCTTTAAAGACTGTACTGTAATTCACACAGTGCATTTTTTTTCCACAGGGGAAATTCTAGGCAACAGCTAATCAGCACCAAGGAAAAATAAAAAACATGCTCGGATTGGCTACTTTCAAACTTCCTGCCTCTGAGTACAAAAAAGGATGCGTCACAGGACAGCAGCCAATCAGCAGCAAGGAGAAATAAATAGCATGCTCACATTGGCTATTTTCAAACCTCCCATTTCTTTGCATTTCTCTCCACAGTACCAAAACATTATGGAAATGTAGCTTAATTTATGTTAATATTTATGTTACAAAATTATTAAATTATATTTTTGTCTAATTTAGCACAAATATACGAACATTTCTATATTGCCACAAACAAAGCTGTGATGTCTGCGCCTCGTCCGCCACATGTACAGTTTTAACATCACTGTAATGAACTACTGTCTCGATTTCCTACGAAACATAAAGAAATGAGGAGGAAACTTCTCCACAGTGTTGTGGCTTGGGGCAGTCCTGGGCTTCATAAAACTACAGCAGAGTTTTCTATATAATACAGAATCGAACACAGATCCAGAACTTCTGAGTCCTTCACCAGTTCTACAAAACAGACAGGTGGGCATTCGTCCAAGAAAAGAAACCAGGTTCACAGGGACCCGAAACGTAAATGCAAAAAGTGCAAGAAGTATAAAAATAACAGACTATCTGAAAAGGATGGAGCCGAGGGGCATTAGAGAGAGAGCGCCCCCCCACTCCGCCTTCAGCATGAGGGATTATAACGGGTGGGCAATTCTGCTGACTGCCAGAAGTATTGCCGTAGATTTCGGAGGGAAACCAGACACAGAGTACCACGTGTGACATGTTGTTGCAAAGCTCCGCTCCTCTAGTTTCCGCTGGAGTTCAGGGTGTGTTGATATCTCAGATGGTTTGGAAGTTATTTAAGTTTAAGTAGGAGGCGAGACGTTTGGGGTTAACAGTGATTTCTTCTGTATTTGTGGGATATGAATGACCCCGCGTTCTGGCACTGTTATAAAACCCAACCTGTGTGTGTGTGTGTGTGTGTGTGTGTGTGTGTGTGTGTGTTTCAGCAGGTGTATTGCCTACGGCACTGCGTCTCTCAGCGCTTCTCTCTGCTTTGATGTTTCTGAATCCGTACAGCTGCAACCTCTGCACACAGAAACACACACACACACACACACACACACACACACACACACATACAAATACCCACGTTCCAAAATGTCAGCATGCAGGTGCAGCTCTGGGAAGGCTCAGGCCATCGTGGGCAGTAATGTATCTACAGTAGCGTAAGGAGAAACAGGCCGTCTCTCGAATATCAAACACTGTTCTCACTGTGAGAAACCTGAAATACACTTTATTCACAGGCTGAGGGAGTTCAGCTGCTTCAAGGTCCTTCAGTGCTGAGGCAGGTCTTCCACCACAGCTTCACCACCTCCATAAAGAGCAGGAGCAGGAGAGCCTGAATAGAAGATATGAGTCTGTAAACAACCTTAGAAAACACTCCTGAACACTAGAAGAGTTGTTTGGCATATGTTCTGGCATATATGGATTTTTTATTGAAGTTTATTGAAGTGGTTTAACTATCCTATTTTATTGAATTGGAGCATTTATTGAGGTCATTTATGGACAATATCTCCTTTTCTTGCATATTGTTTGTGCATGTATTTCCATGAACTAATATCTTCTATTGTGGCATTTAGAAAAATGCACTGAGGTCATTTCTTAACTAATATCTTAACTAATATCTCTTATTCTTGCGTATTTTAGCGTTTGAGGTGTTTATGGAATAATATTTGCAATTCTACCTTATTGGAGCATTTATTGAGGTGGTTTATAGATTAATATATCTAATTCAACTGTATAGGATCATTTATTGAGGTGGTTTATAGATTAATATCTCTTATTCAAGTGTATAGGAACATTTATTGAGGTGGTTTATTGGTTAATATCTGCTATTCTACCTCATAGGAACAATTATCGATGTGGTTTATAGTTTAATATCTCTTATTCTGAATGTTCTGATTCTGATAATACAGAAGGATATTGATCCTCTGACTTGTGTAAAGTCTCTCTAAGGGATCGAAGTGAAATAAAAAGTCACTCCTCGTACATTTGTTCGACCGGGTTCACCTGCAGCTGCATGTGACGAGACTTGGCAAAATCCTAAAACTGTATGAGTTTTCTGAGGTGTTTATATACAAATATCTCCTATTCTAGAGTACAGAAGTGTTGAAGTGATTTTTGAGTAATAACTCTTCTTCTAGCTCCTTGAGTACTTATCGATGATGTTTAGGGACTAGTATCTCCTAGTATAGCATATTTGGGCAATTTTTTTGGAATAATAGCTCTTACTAAAGTGTATATGCGCTTTTTTATGGACTAATTGTTAATGGACTAATTGTTTATGGATTCATGGACTAATATCTTCTATTCTGTCTGTTCATAGTCTCTCTATGAAGGAAGTAACACAGAGAGTCTCATAGTGTCTCAAGGTACATCCGGCTGTGTGTGTGTGGTGTGTATGTGTGTGTGTGTGTAACCTCCGTGCTGTGTGTTCGGAGGGGAGCATTCATTAATCTAATCAGGTGTTTCACATTCAGGGCCTGAGGCTGCTCTCCCTAATGTACCGCCCGAGTGTCTACTCCATCTCTCTCTCTCTCTCACTCTCTCTCGTGTGCTCTCTCTCTCTCTCTCGCTCTTTCTCTCTCTCTCTCTCTCTCTCTCGCTCTTTCTCTCTCTCTCTCTCTAGCTGCCTCTCTCTCTCTCTGTCTGTCTGTCTGTCTCTTTCTCTCTCTGTCTCTGTCTCTCTCTCTCTCTCTCTCTCCATCCCTCTCTCTTTCCCCCTCGTTCCTCCTCTCTCAGCCAGCAGTGCCTTCCTCCTTCCAGCTTTAATTAAGTTTTCAGAACCCCATTAGCAGGCGGGTGCGCTAGATGCAGGAACAGAGGCGTGTGGGTATTGGGTCTGAGCGGCCTGGTCAGAGTTAAAGCTCCAGACTCATTTCTCTTCACTGAAGGGTCCCACTGATCTGCTGACGGAGCCGGTGCTCTTATCTGAAGATCTACAAAGCCCTTGAAGGACGGTCATGGGCGGCGGCTGGGGAAAAAGGAGCGCGGCGTCTCCACAGTGATGGTGATGAATCGTAGATTGTGTTTTAGTGTAAGTTCTGAACCAGTTCCTGCCAGACGGTTGGTGAAAATCCTGCTCAGCCAAAAGAGAACCTTCTCAGGCTTCATCACATCAACCATAGTCAGACTGAGCTACTGAGGGGAACTCAAATACTTTATTGCCATTTTATTGGTGTTTACAGCAGAATTCAGGTCAACATGCCTCTTATAAATACACAGAACAAGAAAAGAAATATAACTGAAAAGGAAGAATATACTTCACTCACCTTCATATTAATCTACCGATTCAGTGTTAAGAGCTACTTACGCCTCTGTTTATGGTTGAGTAGCTTTACTTTACTGATCTTTCTGTTGGTTATTAAAATGTCAGTTTATTGAAATTTTTCCTTCCCTTGTGAGAGTTTATTATAATATATACTAGCATATGGGGGATTTATTTAGGCATATATAATTGACTTATATCTCTATTCTAGAGTATAGACATGTTTATTACAGTCATTTATGGAACTATATTTTTATTTTAGTGTATATGACCATTTATTGAGGGGGATTGTAGCCTAATATCTCCTATTCTAGTGTACTGAAGCAATTATTGAGGTTCTTGATGGACTAATATCTCCTATTCTAGAGTATATCTATGGTTATTAAGGTTGTTCATGGACTAATATCTTTCATTCCAGTATATAGGAACATTTATTGATGGGGTTTATGGATTAATACACTCCAGTGAGTGAAATCATGTCTTTTTAATGATCCCCCTGTCAACTCTGAAACAGATATTACTGCCAAAGTTGCTTGAGACAGAAGTGTTATCATTACAGTCAGTACCACAATCATGCTGTGGTTTTATCTGAATTATTTCTGACTCAGAGCTTCTCTGAGACGAGTGGAGAAAGTGTGTGGAGAGTGTAGATTCCACACTTTCACTCCAGACACCCTTAGAGCATGAGGAGAAGAGGAGATACTTCATTATGACCTCAGTTTGATGGAACGCGTGTCTCGTTTCACAGAAACACCATCTTTTACATTTTCACCCTTTAATTTTTGGCGTTGCTGGACATTGAGCAACTTCCTCAGGGATCAGTAAAGTTTCTGATTCAGATTTGTCTCAGAATGTGTCCATACAGAAGTCAGAATGTGTCCATACAGAAGTCAGAATGTGTCCATACAGAAGTCAGAATGTGTCCATACAGAATGTAAACATAATTCACATTTAAATTATACAGTAAAACAACAATTAGACTTTTAAAGGTGAGGCCAGCATGTGAAATACCAAGTGGCAATCTGGGAATCGATCTGATGGCGGGCAAAAACAGAACCAAATATTTGTAGATGGAGCAGAGAGGGAAGAAACGAAACCAAGTAGTCATTGACAGTGGAACAGCAGACACAACAAAATCAAATATGTGTCAACAGAAGGATGATGGATGAAACGAAACCAAATGTTTGTTGATGCCGGTGCGTCAGACGAAATGAAGCCAAATAACTGTTGATGGGAGGATGGATGAAACAAAGCCTGATATTTGGGCAGAGAAAACAAAAACAAATATTCGTCAATAAGGGGATGATGGATGGAACAAAGGCAGATGTTTGTAGACGGGGGTGGCGCAGAGGGCTGTGGACTGGACAACTGACTAAGCAGAGCGGCTTAGGTTAAACCACACTTAAGCTTCAAGGCCAGGTATCTGTGTGTTTATTTTGGGTGTTCGGTTCCAGCGTAATAGTGATGGTCTATTTTCTGCAGCTCTCCCGAGACCGACATTCTGACTCCCACTGAAAAAGTGGAATAACTTCATTACCAGTTGCTCTGAAAATCAAAAACCATGTTCCACCTCTTTCACCATCACACACCAAACCGGCCAAGCGAGCTGGCAGGGCCGGTCCAGTAAAAGCAGGCGAGCGAGCGGAGGCTGCCCGCGGTCCCCAGCTGCACCGTCATTATCCGGCTGTGTTTTGATTCTGAAAGCAGCATTCGCGGTCTTCGCGGTCACGGCCTGTTTTTTGTGCTGTTTTCTCATCGCGTGTGCTGAATGGCTGCAGAGCACACGGAGACGCCGATGTTTACAGTGCTGCTATTGATTCGGCTGGGAGGTCCTGGCCTGCCAGAGAGCCGCTGGCTATTGAACCGCGGCGGCGGAGAGGCAGAGCGTGGCGGTGTGCCGGGGTAATAACAGCCCTGGGTGAGCTACAGAACCCGCAGATATGTTAAAGCAGGGTGATCCAGGTTAAATCTATACCGCCCTTCAGCCCATACAGACGTGTGTGTGCGGGGGCGAGCGGGAACCAAAGAGCATTATTACTTATTCACACAGACCGCACACACACAGGGTGAGGGGGGGGGGGGGATACAAAGAGCTGCGAAAAAGAAAAATGACCCTATATACTGCACAGTGTGACTTACTGTACTGCACTAACTTCCCCTTAAACACTTCATCCACAAAAACCTCCAATTCACTCAATTTGCATCAGTCGATTTGCCAAGACTCTGGTGTTTCTGTGCTGGAGCAGATTTACATAGATCAGTGAGACGTACAGCATCAGAAATCGCATAAACGAGTCTATTAGTGATTAATGAGACTGGTTTAAACCCTATGAGATATTTTTGTGTGTTTGTTTTTAGTGAATAGTGCACTTCCATTACACTTCTAATCTTTTATTGATTTTCGATGTATTATTTTGTTTCTATTATTCTCTTTTATTCTTTTCTTTTATATTTTTATGCTTAATGTTTTTTATTTTGTTCCTGGGCTACGGACTTGGCGTGACTAGTGTGGTCGTTTCTTTTGTTCTTTCAGCTTCACATCTAATGCCTCCAGGTTGTCTTGGGCTGTTCTATGTGGAATGCCATGCTTGTCCAGTTGTCATTTATCAAGTTATGTTTTCTCTTTAATTTCAGCGGTAGCTCCTCCACCCATGGGCTGGAACTTCTCACAGTCGTGTTTTTATTGTATAAGCTCGGCTACCCCAGTGTTGACCGTCCTCTTTAATACTGGAAGAAGCTTATTGGAGCTGTTCTGCTGGTATACACTGGGGGCAGAGCTCTGGCTGTTAGTGTAGAATCAGGCAGGAAGCATTATGGGATGGCTCGTCTGGGTTTTGTTTGTTGTTTTGGCTGAAGCCTGTCCTGAGGGTACCTGGACATTGTTCAGACTGAAACCTCAACTGATGTAAAAAGTTATTTTTTCATATTTTACTTTATATTACAAAGTAGCACATTTATAACATGAAGTAGCACATTTTTTTATGATGTTACAGAGTAACAGTTTTTGAGTGTGTGTGAAAATGAAGCAACATTAAAGAAGATTTTAATGTTGTTTTAATCTGACTGTATAATTGATTTTGTTAATTTAATGGACAAGCTGGCACAGAGGTTTTCTAACCCCACAGTTTTAGCTCCAGTTCAGGACTAAAGAAGAACTTCAGACCCTAAACTCGTCCTGATGGCCTTCACTCGGGTTCAGAGGGGTTTCAGACGTTGGAGGGAGGGTCTGCGGTTCTTTGTCCTGGTGCAGTAAAAGCTCTGTTGGTGTGTTTGAATGAGAGGAATGGCGAGAGAGAGAGGGAGAGAGAGAGGGAGAGAGGAAGAGAGATGAGTTGCTCATGCTGCTGGGCAGCAGGTCCTGGTGTTGGCATTGGTACCAGTGGGTCCTGCCAGGATCTGAACCCGCAGCATCGGTTCGTTCTCCTCAGTGTTTTTTGCTAATCTCCCCCAGTCTCCATCACCGGGCTCAGAGTCCAGCCTGGTGCTGCTCCAGATGCCGGGCAGGAAACTCTGGATCCAGGCCCGATTAGACAGAACTGCACATAAAATAATTACGTCCCTTCGGGTGAAAATGTACCAGTTAGCAAGAAACTGACCCTTTTCACTACCGGGTTAATTACTAAAGAGTCATTTTGTGATATGATTAATTATTTGCAAAATTACTTGATTAAGTGCATAGTCATGTACTGGATTACATATACATTTGTTTTACATCCTGTATGGACTGATTTAATAAAACTTTAATTAGTTTTAATCACAGTTAATCACATTTCTCTTCTGTTTCTCAAAGTCAAGGCTATATTTTTTCCATTTTATAACCACTGCATTTTACAGAATATCCAGATTCTCGTTTCTGCTGACATCTAATTTCCAGTTTCCAGTGACATAATTTTCTACATTTCACCTCATACACATGTATTACAGATCTGACCCATCAAGGTCTGGACTCCACAAGAACCTCTGGAGGTCTGTGGTGCTGCAGGAGGTCCTTTAAGACCCGTAAGTTATGAGGTGGTTCCTCCATGGATCAGATTTGTTTGTCCCACAGAAGCTTGATCAGAATGAGATGCGGAGAATCTGGAATCTTGAGTTCTTTATGATGTTCCTCAAACGGTTCCTGAACAGCATCTGCAGTGTTGGGGATGGGTGATCATCTTGCTGAAGGAGGAAGTGCAATTAGAACAGGATCTCCATGAAAGGGGACCTTGGTCTGCAGTGTTTAGGGGTTAAAGAAACATCCACATGAATGCAGGATCTAAGGTTCTCCAGTAGAACACCAACCAGAGAATCATACTGCCTCCACACACACACACACACACACACACACATGCACACACACACAGCCATCCCCATGATGTAGAAGAAAACATAATCCATGAGACCAGCCCACCTTTCTCCGTCACTCCATGTTCCTGTTCTGACGTTCACGGTAGATCTTTCAGTGGTGGACAGGGGTCAGCATGGGCTCTCTGACCGGTCTGCAGCTATGCAGCCCCATATCCAGAAGGGGGTGCTGCACTGTGTATTCTGACCCCTTTCTATCAGAGCAGAATAAACTTCTTCAGCAGTTTGTTCTCCAGCAGATCTTCTGTGGATCAGAACCAGGTGGGCTGGTCTTCACTCCTCACAACCATCAGAGAACCTCTGGGATCCAGGACCTACTCTCTGCAGGGGTTAAAATGGAGGATCTCAAGGGGAACTAGAGCTCCACTTTGCTTCTGGTTTTGCTTTGTCAGATGGTTCCCCATTAAACTTCTCAGAAGAACACCAAGACTGTGTACATCTGCATCACTGCATCATAAAACTTTCAAGGAAAAACAGTAGAAGATACTTGGATTGTTTGACGCTTTTATGTGCCATTAAAACTCTAAGGTATTCCGTGTATTTATTTATTCATCTATAGTATTTATATCCACAGCATTTTGTGTATGAAGTGTATTTAGAGTAAAACGTTTTCACAGTATTTTCTGAATTATTTAGACTTGATATTATATTTCATATTATATTTAATTAAATTTTTGTCTGTGCGGGATCAGTGAAGGTTTCTGATTCTGGTTCGCAGTTCTGACGTCTTCGCTGTTGTGGATAACTGTGAAAATGAAGAGAACTCCTTCAGGAGTGCACAAACTTTTGACGGGTGCTGTAGGTACAGATTACGGCTCTACTGTAAGGTATGAGAAGTGACAAGTGCGGCACATGTGAGGCAGTTTGCGATCATTTACATGAAAATAGGTTCTCCTAACGGCCCGTGTTCACCAGCAAATTGCATTTGTTAAAGCAGTTTCGCTTTCATAATATTTCATTCCGGCCGTATTGGTATCATTACGTTTCAATCCAGCCTTTTCAGTCCTGCCTCACACTCCTGTTCGCCAATGAAGCGAGTGTCAGACCGCATCTTTGTGTGTGTGTGTGAGTGTGTGTGTGTGTGTATGTGTGTGTGTGTGTATTTGAGGAGAATAAAGAGAGGACACACTCCTAATCACCCAGCGCCACGGGCGCCACAGTCTGTGGGCAGTGAAATGAGCGGAGATGAGTTTGTGGCGTGTGTGATGTGATGTGTGTGTGTGTGTGTGTGTGTGTGCTTTCTGACTTTGCAGCACAAAAGAAATACGTTTTTACAGAACAAAGAAAATCCTCCTGGTGTCATGAAGCGCTTTTTGCACATACATACATACACACACACATACACACACGTATATATATGGGCCCGATCTCACGAGTTTTCGTGGAGCCATCACGAATTCCATTCAATCAAAATACGTTCTGTGATCACGATTTAGGGTTTAGCTTTTTTTCATGCTAGGACCACGCTTCACTTTTTTGTGGTAGGACAACACTTCACTGTCCTATGTATTTTAATGTGAAGTGCTTAACATCACCAGTATCAGTGGTAAGCAGTGACTGAGGGACAGCAGGAGAGAAATAATGAGCTGATTCCTTACCTTAACCTATCCCTAACCCTAACCCTAACCTTAACTCTAAACCTAACCGTAACAGTCACCAGTTAGTGCAGACACTGGCGATGTTAAGCACTGCACATTAAAATACATAGGACAGTGAAGCGTTGTCCTAGCACGAAAAAAAAGCCCTAAATCCCCTCCAGTAAAGAAGTTGATGCGGCTGAGCTGATCTGGGGTCAGTGGGATTCCTGTAAAATGGAGAAGCTGCAGAGGGGAGTGTGTGGTCGTCAGCTTTTTACATTACAGCTTCTGTTAAACTGAGTTCTAATGTCACGCTTCCGGACTTCAGCATCACTACAGCCCCCTACTGACCCTGAACACTAACTTCTGCTCTCTCTGTCTCTCTCTCTGTCTCTCTGTCTCTCTGTCTCTCTCTCTCTCTCCCTCTCTCTGTCTCTCTCTCTCTCTCTCTCTCTCTCTCTCTCTCTCTCTCTCTCTCCCTCTCTCTGGACATCTATAAAATGTTTTATTACATTTAAAGAGGTACAGCAGTTCCTTGACTGTGCTCTTCAGAGGGTCTCTCAGCTGAAGCTGAAGTTGAGGGGCGCGGTGATGTCCAGCCTGTGGGTCCTGGACGCCCAGTCAGGCAGAATGCTGCTCGTTTTTGAAAGGCTTTAGCGGAGGCGGAAGGGACACATGGATGCATCCCTGATGCCAAATCAGCCTTTCTACTACTGCTCTCTACCCTGTACATGAGATTTTAAAATTCTCACTGCGGTTCTAGACCTGAGCTTGGTTCTCTCCTTGCCTAGCACCGCTGCTTCTGTAATGATGCTAGTTAATGGCATTTCAAGATTAGAGCTGATTTTCTCAGTGTGTGTTTCTGTTCACTGCTGTCTCCCTTCCTCCGTGCATCGATCAACACGAGTGTTTATTCCAGCAGGTCGCGAGGTGAATGAACTGAGACACTCCAGTTAACTCAGCCTTGATTGATCCATAACAGCCAGGCCACTCAATATTTATTCATTTTAGTGGAGCATTGGTTTGAGGGATCCTGAGTCAGCAGGTGGTTCTCGCTGCTTCCCGCAAAGCCTGAAGGACGCAATCCCAGAAAAGGACACACTTCCTCGCCGCTTACCGTGACGTCTGCGTTCCCCATCTGAGGAACGTCTGGAGCATTTTTCCCCTTCGTCCCGTCGAGACGTGGTGTAGGACGAAAGGGTGACGTCCAAACAAACGGCGACATGCGACGTCCAGAGGGCCAATAAATCACAGTTATGGAATTCTGAAGGAGAGTGGGATGGGCCAGGAATGGCTTGAGGAAAAAAAAACCTTCTTAATGTTCCATGACAGCCAGTATTGATTCATCCAGAGACCAAAACACGAGCCGGGGCCTTTCATTTTTAAAGGAACGTCCTCAACATGCTCCTCAAAAAACCTTTTTGTCCACTTTTACATCGCCCTTCTCCGACTTTCCTGAATTCCAGTTTATAGGAGAGCCTTGAGGAAAGGAAAACTCAAAATAAGGCTCTGTTTCTCCTAGACCTGACTGAGCTCACTTTAACATCAATATGGGATTTTGAACATTTTCTCACACTTTTTCAATTCAACTCCTGAGAAAGAGCTTCCTCTAATCTCAGCCCGATCCCAGTTTCAGATAAAACTTCCGCTGAGCTGCTTCAGTTTATAACCTGCTGATTCCCTCACAGTCCTCTTCACCAGAAACACCACACACACATCTACACACCTTCACACACACCATCACACACCTACACACCTTCACACACACCATCACACACCTACACACCTTCA
>JBBPDB010130958.1:0-16397 GCA_037974465.1 Brachypetersius altus
TAGGTGTCCTTCACTCGTGCCTCTTTTAAAGGTAGCCCCGTGAGTAAGCCGACCTATGAGCATCACTAATCAGCAGTAACCGGAAGGGCTAGAGAACAGACTTCAGTCAGGGCTTTTTGGTCCCACTACATATACATGGGTATATGCCCGTGCATTTAAGAGGGTTTGGAATAGGTTGTCAAGGTTTTGGTGGGATAGGGAGCCTGGGGTTATGTACTCGAGGGATGGGGTATGTATGTGGGGTATTTTTGTTGTTGTTGTTTTTTTAATTATTTGCTCTTCTTCTTGCTCTTAGTTAGTTGTATGTGAGTTATGTTTAAAAAAGAAAAAGAATATAAAAATTATATCTCTTATACATTGTGTATGTTTGTCAATCAAAATACCTGAAAAAAAAACCCACAGGGTTTTATATACGCTTGTGTCAAATCTCTTTGAATTCAGCAATCCTTATCTTCCCTGTCAGCAATCTGTCTCAGAAAACACTGGAAATCAATAGCCACAGTTCTTGTCAACTTAAGTCTCTTGGAGAGCTGGAGAAGTGTGCGTTGTTACACTTTTTTTTTACCTTAAAATTCTTATTGCTTGCCAAATATACTCATCAAATGTCTTCAGATGTCCTTAAATATCCTGAATTTGGTATTCGGTGAATATTTCACCTCGTTTCAGCATTAAAAAACCTCTCTGTCATTGCTGATTGACTGACTGGGGAGTGGTTTTTGGGCTTTTATATTTTATATTTGGGCAGGGTTGGACAGACTACTCCTATATATCACCGGAAACCTCTCGCTATTTGCTAAAGTCTTGTATATGTAAATTACAACTTCTCTGTAACTGGTGAGAGTAAAGGTCCATCAAAGCTGGACCAGTAATATGCTGGACTGTCACGTCGGCAGGCCGAAGCCGGCCGTCGCAAGCTACCTCGGGGCAGGGAGCAGACAGAGAGGTGTGGATCCATGCAACGTGGGTTTATTAAATCCAAACAAAGAGCAAACAGGACACAGGCAGGGAAGATGAGGCGATGCAGGGAAGTGCAGGCAGGCAGTCCCCTCCGGGTGACTGGTCAGACCACTCGCTGGCAGGCGAGCAGGCAGGTGTGCAGGCAGGCAGGCAGTCCCCTCTGGGAGACTGGTCGGACCCCTCGCTGGCTGGCGAGCAGGCAGGCAGGCAGTCCCCTCCGGGAGACTGGACGGGCCCCTCAAGATGGTCAAAGGGGGCCTGGGACCCTACGCTACTACCCCCCCAAAGAAAAAAACATGTTTTTTTTTACCCCCCTATCTTTCCCCTCTAGCCTCTCCTTCTCGCTAACGACCCTGGCTAACCCCCCCAGAAACCCCACCAAACAGGACAGACAGGGGCCACTGGGAGGCCAGGGCTGGTGCTAAGGGGGCATAGGGCGTCAGGACTGGGGCGTATAGGGGCAGAGCAGACAAGGACGGGGTGTACAGGGATAGCAGCGGCTTCAGCCACACACTCAGGGACAGCATCAACCACACACTCAGGGACAGCTTCAACTACACACTCAGGGACAGCATCAACCACACACTCAGGGACAGCATCAACCACACACTTAGGGACAGCATCAACCACACACACTGGGACAGACTCGGCCACACACACTGGGACAGACTCGGCCACACACTCAACCGAGACGGAACCAACCACACACTCAACCGGGGCTGCGGTACTCTCGGGGCCAGGGGCTAAGTTGCTACACACAGAAACAGGGGCTAAGCTGCTACACACAGAGACAGGGGCTAAGCTGCTCTCAGAAACTGGGGCTAAGCTACACCCAGGAACTAAGCTACCACCAGGAGCTAAGCTACCACCAGATGCTAAGCTACACCCAGGAGCTGGGGCCTTACTGTGACCGTCTGGTGTTGGAGGACAGCCGGCAGGAGTGGTGGAGGCTTGGAGGTACTCCGGAAGAGCGCGGAGTCGTCGCCTGAGTCCTCCGCACCCCACCCCTTTGCCCAGGCGGTGGCCTGGTCACGCCAGGTGCCGGTTTCCTCCTCTATGGGGTCCGTGTCTGAGTAGTCTGCCGCCCATGCACGCATGGCGGCATTCCAGGCACGAACCTCCTTGCTCTGATCAGAGCGTGTGGGTGGGGAGGCCGCGGAAGCTCCGCGTGCCCTCCCTTTGCGCCTCTTTGTCCCAGAGGACAGCTGGGCGGGCTTCATCGGAGCCCTCGACTGGCAGGCTGAGGAGGAACCCAACTAGGTCGAAAGTCTCCTCCTCGCCCACCGACTTTGGTTGTGATGTCTCCATCTGTCAGAGTGGGGGCTGCTGGGCCCACACTCTGATTTACCTCCGGGTATGCAGACACGGGACAGACAGGCTGGCATGCTGGTGCTCAGGTTTATTTGCAAAACGCAGCAGGGTACAGAAGATAAATGTGAGGCGATGGAGACATGAGGAGTACACACAGCACACAGACTATATACACAAGACTAAACGAGGGCAAACAGGACACAGCTGAGACAAAGGGGAACACGTGACCCAAAACAGGCTTCAAAATAAAAGTCAAACAGAAAGCACACAAAACCAAATCAGGGAAAAACAGAAAACAGTGGACCCTAACGGCCACCAGCCGTAACAGTTGTTACATACAGTGTTCGCTACCTTTCCAAACCTAACTGAAGCAATTGTGGAAAAATGATTAAAACAATTTAGTAATCAATAAAAATTATTACCAAACTACTTATTCTGTTTTGTGCAGCTGAGGGAATATAGCGTAACCCTGTTTGTATGGGAGACATACAGCCTTTTTGTGGACACTTCCTCTGTTTGTCAGCATTCGCTTTGCCATTGTCAAGTCACTGCTAACAAACATGATGTTGAAGAGCTTTGAGTTGCAAGGCTTTTCAAAGACACTGTCACAGTCAGTTTTCCTGACCACATCTATCCTTAGTGTTCCATTAGCTCTTTTCTCTCGAATAAATCCCACTGCATTATCCATCAGGAGCACGCAGTTGTCAGGCATCTTTGCTGTTATCTTGATTGAGGTTTGGGATCGTCTGGCACGTGTTTCAGTACATTGTCTTTCTGTAAGTCTTTTTGTGACCTGCACCAGTGGTTGTTTGCTACTTCTCACCAATTTTTTGATAACCTGGAAAACATGATATATGGTTTAAAGAGCAGCAGAAGTTTGCAGCATCATCTGACAAGTGTTTGATGGAATGAATGTTGTACGACGGAAAGGTGTGCCCATAAAAATCCACCGAGTTATCCACAAAGTGCTCTAGAATGTTATGTGCGTATCCTAGATAAGACTCTCTCTTCCCATCCTCTTCATCCAAAAGAATGGTCATACCAACACTCAGACAAAGAGAGTGATGGTACTGGTCATCAGGAAGCACATCCTTTAAGATTAATGGTCCTGTGTAGAGCATGAACTGACGAAGCTCAGTAGCTTTCCACCTGTCTAATTCTTCCATGCTTCTTGGCTGCCTTGAAAACTCTGCAGGCAAAGCTCCCTTCAACTGACTGATGTTCTTTTCTACTTGCTCTCTCTGAGCCTTACCTAGTCGACAGATATCTGGCCCACGCCACAAGTAGGTCAGCAGCCTTTTGATGGCTCCAAGACAGACTAGGTGCATGAAATCAAGGGGGAACTGTTTAATGCACAAAATGCCAGCTCTAACAAGAGGTGATATTTGTTTTTGATGGTCAGAATACCCAGCTTGGCTGAAGACCTCATCTCTTCTTTCTTCTGTAGGACCCTTTTTCAAGTAAACTACCCTTCCCTCGATCTTTTGCGCTACTGCAACACATCGCTCACATCCATGCAGACTATTATGGCTTTTAATACATTTGAGAAAAGCCCTGGCTTGTGCATCACTGTAACTGTGTGAACCAAATTATGAAATGAAATGCCATTTTGAATGAGTTGTGGCAACTCCTCCACGAAATCTTCTAAGAACTCCTCAACAGAGTCAGGTTTGCTGGACCCATAAAACAGTGCAACAATAAATGGCTGAGAGTTCTGAATTTGACCCAGAATGGGCCAGAAGCACATCTTACTGGACTTAAACAATGGCACGCCATCCACATTAAAGCACAGTTCAGCTTGCCCTGGCAGTGTCTCTTTTGAAAAATGCTCAAGAAGGTAACACTCAATACCGTGATAAATATACTGTCTATTGCATTTATTTTGAACTGGTACTCCTTTTGGAGTATCAAGAAGGCTTCTAGCATCTTTGGGAAGTCTATGACCATGACGTCTGAGCACATGAAGCAGCTCATTTAGTGCCTTGTGGGTCTGGTTTGTAGCAAAGTCGTTGTGGAGAGATGGTGTTTCAACAGTTGAATGTAAAGTCTCATCCAACTGCTCAGACTCAGTTTCAGTAGAATCTGTGTCATAATTGTATTCTTCTTCAGTATTATTCTTCAGAATTTGGACTAATGGACTCCACTGCTGTGCCAATAGAAGAATTACAGCCCTCCATAGGATGAAATTCATCACGTGTTGATTCCTCTGTGAAGGGATTGCCCTCCTCCACCGACCCTTCGGATTCAGAGCTGCTATCATGTTCCACTAAGGCATCAACCCTTGCCCTTCGTCGTCTCCACTTCCTTTGGTACTCAGAGGACATGTTTAGCAAATCTAAAATTACAAAATATTTTTAGAGCAGTTACTGAAAACATACATGTTCAAACTCATTTACAGACTTCACCGTGTTAAACTTGTTTTATTTCCTATGTTTACCTACAATATTAGTTGGAGTAAAATTTGGGTATTACCTAACAAATCTCATTACAAATAAAATAAAAGAAAGTTCATTTAAGATACTGCACAAATTTTACCCTGATAACCATTTGTAAACAGATTTATTGAAGATATAGATGTAAATTGTTCATGTTCATCAAACCCAGAAACGGTACATTATCAATCTCTTGATTATACATTTCATATTAATCGTTGCAAAATTCCTTAATTCTACTTAAGGAATTAGATATTTATAAAAGCACCATAAAGGAGATTACAACAAAAAAAACCCCACAAAAGTTGTGTATTTATTCGGTACTTTTAAGTTATTGTGAATTAGGAAGTCCTTTCATCTCATCGTGTAATTTTATACAACCAGTTTGTGTATACCCTTGGCACTTTAGTTATGCATTTGTTGTTCAAGCATTAATAAAAAAAAACGTTTCAGCCAAACTCAAACTACGTTTCAGTTGACAATGTGCGCATTATTTCTTCCTTTTCCTTCGTGTCAAACAAATACAATTCGACCACACCAATAAAACATTACAAAATTTACTTACCACCAGTAGCTTTTTTCTTTATTTCATAAAGCTTTACAACCCACCGAAGCGCTATCCTCGTGGTTATGGGAAGATAAAAAGGCTTTTTTGAATTGCGAGATAATCTATCCCATCGCAAGATGATCTAACCCATCGCGAGATAATCTATCCCATCGCAAGATTTGTTACAACAACATCTTGGCAGCAGTTTTGGCAATCGTCTCCAAACTCACTTCAAATGGTGACCGGAGATATATGTATATGGATCAACTTAAACAAAATAATAAAACTGTATTGCAACTGATGGAAAACTGGTAGAATTATGACAGATTCAGTGGCTTTGCAAACGCTTAACCACAGTGGGCACTTTGTGAATATTCATTAAACAGTATGTAAATACAAATTACGTGTATTTCATTACGATTAACAGTTTTTATTTATTTATTTGATTGTTTATTTTAATGGGTAATGCTTGAGTAGATGTGGTTGTCTATTCACAACCTCTTAAAACTACTTGGGGCACTTAAATAAATTACTACAGTAATAATCAAGGGTAAGCACATTTGCTTTTGCATATTTCATACTGATTTCATATAGGGTCATGGATGGACTATAAATGCACGTGTAAAGGACGTCCTCTCACAACTGGTTCACAACAGTGTATGTATCGAACTACACGGAGCTAAAACTTAAAGTAACAATTATATATGCAACCCCAGAGAACTGTAGATATGTACAAACGTATCTGAATGCATTTTAGGAAGAGTTCTATTTTTACGGATTTATGCCGTCCTACCGCGACTATTTTTGGCCAGGGACACGACGTTGCCGTCGGACCAATGTTAGCTGGGTCATTACTGAGTTCATGTTTGGAACTTTGTTTTCTGTTTTGGGGGGTTTATGGGTTTTTATGGAGGTGTAGTCCTAAACTTTTGATCAGCTGTTTAAGCGCTGTTTTCAATAAATTGCCTGCTCAAAAAATGTTTTGTCTCACTCCCATTTCTTCTTGTTGGATGTTGAAGCTCTACTTGGAACCGTGTTAAGATCCAACCATGCAAAATATGAATTTTTGCTATTTTTCAAGTGGTCTTAAACTTTTGATGGGGACTGTACACAGCGCCCTCCAGAATTATTGATATCTCTGATAAAGATGCACTAACGTATTCTTACACTAAAATAAAATTGTAATGCTGCCGTGAGCCACAATATGCTCACCATAAAGACCAGCGCTGGTCCCAGTCATCCCACTCTTGATTATGGAGGTGCCCTTCGAGGGGATAGAGACTGACCTGGTAGGGCCATTTAAGTACTTCTTTTCTGGGAGACTTTGGTGAAACCCAATCAAAACATTCCTCAAAAAGCAAGAAGTCTTTTTTAAAAAATAGAATTCAGTATTTACAAATATGCTTGTGCATTAGTGTGTGTAACAGCTTGCCTAAACAAAGTCCCTCTGAAAGTCCATGAGATTCTTCAGGAGTGTGGAGACACAAGGATCGACTGCGACATATTTCTTGATGGTTCTGCTCGTCTTTGAGACCACAATTCCCCGGCTAGTCTTTGAACTCCTCTCTGGCTTTATCCCGATAAAGCGCCTGGAATATCAGAAGAATACCACAGCAATTACGCGGTGACTTTCAGAGTAATTCTGAAAATGTGGCCTTCAAAAGAACATAAAAAGCTGTCGTACCTCTGAATGAGGCCTCCTCCTGATACTGCAAGTTCAACACAAAGTACACTGCCAACCCAGTTACAGTTCTAGGCAGGATACCTTCACAAATAACATGACCCTCAAGACTAATCATCCAGCGTTGAATGTCCAGCTCTAATCCACCTAAAATTTGTACAAAAACATTGTTTTATGTAACACAAACACACCATTAATACAATGCATTAAAACTTTTTGGACTTATCTTTCAAAACAGTGAACGAACATGAGTGAGTAAAAGAAAAAGTTGGTGTTAAAGAGAGTGAGTGAGAATTTCAGTGTGTGACAGTGAGAGTGTGAGTATATTATGTGAATGTGTGTTACAGTGAGTGAGCGAGGAACAGTTTGTGGGACAGTGAGTGTGGGACAGTAAGTGTGGGACAGTGAGTGTGACAGTGACAGTATAACTGTAGACAGTGATAAATATTTACTCAAACACAGACATTATTGTGTAAATACCAATAAGGAGTGTGAGTGTGAGGACTTGCTCTCGTGCTTCTGAGTTTGGGCTCTTCCACCACGCCACATTTGGGCAAAAAACAGTCATTTGTGTCTTCCTTAATGACAATTACCGTTTTTAAACAAAAAAGGTACCTTACTGTTGGAATTTGGCTGTATTTTTACAGTAATTTTTTACAGTGTAAATGAGGCATATGTGTTTTTTATTCATTCCTGCCATTCCGGGATGTCTGGCAGGAATTAATGAAAAACACATGGCCATTCCATTCCAATTATGATGTTATATTCTTTTCTCTTCAAAGTGGCATTGAGCGTGGGCGTTGTGGTGGCAGCCAGAATCCCTGGTTGCCTGCTGAGTGTTGTATATCCGCAATACTGAAAGGTGCTGAGTCAGTGGTCTTTGGAGTGTTTCTCATCAAGCTGTCATCCATAAAATGCACAGGAAAAGAGTGTGTGTGTGTGTGTGTGTGTGTGCGTGTGTGTGTGTGTGTGTGTGTGAAAGGTACATAATGGCACACTACTGGACTATAAACAAACTGCTCATGATGAGATGCTGCACAGATGTCAAGGAGTTCCATCATCCAGCACTCATTTAGTTTGTAAGGAGAATTACTGCACATTGGCAAGTTTGGCAAACTGGGGCCTGACAAAATGTTTTTGGATTTACAAAGCATATGGTTACTTTATATAATCATGTAATAACGGCAGCTAATTAATAATGCATTTGCTTTCTGTTTTTACTATTTGAGTATCATATGTCTAATCTAATTAAATTTGTAGCCTGAAAGTAATGTCGCTACAGGGCAAAACAAATTTATTAAGCAGAACTGTTAGGGTTGGTCGGCGGCCAGCAGAGACCGCTGCTTTTGTTTTTCGGTCTTGTTTCTGTTCTGTGTTTTTTGGGACATTTATTTTGAAGTTTTGTCAGTTTTGTGCTTGTGTCACGTGTCTGGGTTTGGTTCTGGTTTGTTTTCATTATGTCACGTATTCTTGTGTTTCACCTGTTCGTGTTTGCCCACTGATTTCTGTTGCTATTTAAGTTCTGTCTGCCTTGGTTCTTGTTATCTGTCCATCGTCTACTTTAGAGCACCTCGTTAAGCCTTAGTCAGTGCATGTTTTGTTCTTGTGTCTAGTTCTCATTCATGTTCCTGGTGGCCCTCGTGCCCTTTTCAGTTGTTCCTGCTTTTTCATTTTGTAAATAAACCACATCAGTATGGATCTCTGGTTTCCCGAGTGCTCCGTGCTCCGAGGTAGCTCTGGGTTGGGGGTAAGCCCCCCATCCCGTGACAGATGGACAGATCCACGACAAGAAAGAACAAGAGGGGCTCACAGCGGCCTGTGTGGCGCGAGGCCTTACCAGCCCTCGAGCTGGGAGAGCTTTTGTGAGGCGTTGGTGAGGGGAGAGCTAAACATGGCCCTGGTGGAGGTCTTTGCCTGGATGGAGGTCAGTGGGATGGGACTCGCGAAGGAGCCGACGAGAGGTCGGTGTCCGGGTGGCGAGTTGCGGTGCAGCGTAGAGTCGGAGGACGAGGAAGATGTCCAGAGCTCTCTGTGGTCTGGGTGGGTCGACGGATCCCCGATCACGGAGACGGCGCGACTTGTGGACTTCCACATCTCCAATTTGGCCGCGGGTGAGCGTCCCGTGGCGCCGCGGAGGCGTGGTGGTCCACGCGGGGTCCGTCATCCGCCCGGTCCTGTGCTGGCCAGAGAAGCCGAGGCCGCCTCCGGCTCACCACGGTTCCGGCTCGCCCCCGACCCGCCTCCCAGGGCTCCTCCGAAGAAGGTCCCGAGTGCCTTATGCCCTGCCAACGAAGGCAGGGCCATGACAACCACAGCCACCCAACAATACGGCGTGGTTGTCCAGCCTCCCCCTGCTGTCCTGGTGGACGGCACTCCCCCTGCTGTCCTGGAGGATGGCATTCCCCCTGCTGTCCTGGAGGACGGTGCTCCCCCTGCTGTCCTGGAGGACGGCGCTCCCCCTGCGATCGTGGAGGAGGAACGCAGGCTGTGTCCCGTGCCTACTCCCCAGCACCGTTGCCTCCCTCCAAGCGCCAGACCTGACCAGCAGCTGCCTCCCACGGTGCAGCGTCCCACACCAGCCCCCAGAAGTAAGGCCCCAGTAGCTTGCCTGAGCTCTGTTAGCTCGGCTCCTGTTAGCGTGGCTCCTGTTAGCGTGGCTCCTGTTAGCGTAACGCCTGTTAGCGTAACGCCTGTTAGGCCCGCTCCTGTTAGGCCTGCTCCTGTTAGGCCCGCTCCTGTTAGGCCCGCTCCGGTAAGCCCCGCTCCTGTAGGCCCCGCTCCTGTAAGGCCCGCTCCTGTTAGCTTAGAGGCCCCACTCAGTCCCGTGTCACTAGAGATAGCTTGGTTGGTGGGGTTGCTGGGAGGGTTAGTGGCCATGCTACAGCAGAAGGAGCGGCTAGATAGGCCAAACAACAGCAAAAAAATACCCTTGAATTTTATGCTGGGGGAGGTTAGCGTAGGGCTAGAAGGCTCAAAAGGGCAGGGAGGGGGCTGCCTGCCTGTCTGCGAGGGGCGCGAGGAGCGTCCCATCCAGCCTCCCAGAGGGGGCTGCCTGCCTGTCTGCAAGGGGCGCGAGGAGCGTCCCATCCAGCCTCCCGGAGGGGGCTGCTTGTCTGTTGGCGAGGGGCGTGAGGTGCGTCCCATCCAGCCTTCAGGAGGGGGCTGCCTGTCTGTCTGCGCGGGGCGCGAGGAGCGTCCCATCCAACCTCCAGTAGGGGACTGCCTGCCTGTCTGCGTGGGGTGCTCGGTAGGGCTCGGATTGCCGAGCCCAGACTTTGGGACAGAGGGCACCCTGCCGGCTGAAGGCTTGCCAGGTGGTGGTGGTACCACCACAGACATTGTGAGGTCCCACGGTGAGGGACCGGGGCCGTGGTCCTGCGGTCTACACCCACGTCGCCTGGGCTGAAAGGAAACCAGCCCGGCCTCATGGACAGTGGGGGTCCGCTGTCCCCCGCCCGCCCACCCGCCCTGTTTGGTGTTGTTTGGGGAGGGGGGTTTGGTTTGGGGTGTTTTTGGGCCTGGAAGTTGTTTTTGGAAGATCCAGGACAACCAACTTTAATTTCTAGTCAGAGCCAGACAGATTTCTATTTACAATATCCCAGTATTTCATCGTTTATGGTTTTCAGGGCATTTAGAGGAAAAACAGCCCAGTAACATTGCAGAATCTCCATGATAAAGCTGGAGAATGGTGATTTTCATTACAGCCATTCTTCATTTTATGCAAAACTGACCTTGAATGTTTGTTGGACATCTTGAGTGCTTTAAATATTAAAAAATGTTATTATTTTTATTTAATTACACTATAAAACATGATTCCAGTAAAAATTGCAGAAACCTTTCACAAACTCCAGGCACTTGGCATTGAGGTAACATCTGATGGTGGTTTTGGGGACTTGGTAAGCTCATAATCGGACTTCAATAGATGTTTTTTTTGCCTCTGTTACAATTGTCCTCAATACATGAGCGTACAATAAACTTTGGTACTCTTCCAGGCAAGTTTGTCAAAGGTCCAGTTATTGTTCACTTTTTTGTTATTTCCCTAAAATTTTTTCAGGTTATTATCTATTTTTTAATAACCAGGGGCCTCGCTATGTGTAAAATTCACACTAAAACATAGTTTAGGGACAAAACTAGATGCGTATGGCACAAAAAATCCAGATGCAAAAAACTGTGTGTAAGCAAAGTTCTACATCCTTTCTCTTTTTAAATCCCAATCAATGTGAAATTGTACACACATGGCCCAACCCACAGTCGCACCCGAGTCCTCCCATCATTTTACATATTTGAATATGCAACTTAATTTAAATATCCGCTTTGTTCAGGGTTTTGTTTAAAAATCAATGGCCAGGGCATGCGGGAAAACAATTAGCGTCTTGCTTACTGAAGTTGAGGCATGAAAAAAGTCAGTTTGGTGGATTAAGTGGTGGCAACAACAGGAAAAGAAAATTAAATTAAAAAGAAATGGTTGGATGTTAAAGTCGACCTGAAAAAGCGGAATCCCAATTCCAAGGTCAGGTTCCTCATTCTTCAGCTCCTTAGGTACAAGCAAGCCACGATTTTGTGCAATATTATGCAGCAGCTACATGTGTGCACAATGCGATACACTTTCTGTGGACTATAGAGCAGCTCTCCACATTTTACCATATAAAATTACCTTAATTTTGATCTTAATTTTCAGGACAAAATTTTCAATTTTTCACTTGAGGGTGGATAGAACTTGTAACGGGACAGTGATGGCGCCATTCCTTAAAATCTGCCTTTGTAAAGCTGTCCCAGTTCAGCACACAACTCCAAGAGGATAGGTTTGGGATTCTAAATCAACTTAGAAGTCAGTCATCATCATGAGCCAGGAAATCAGTATGATCCCTGAATACACGCTCTCTTCTAATTCTTCCATTTGCCAATAACACAAGAGCAGCCATGGTAGTTGCAATAGATTGGCCATTCTGTTTTATTGTTATATATACAAATGGTTACCCACAGGGCTGACGTCAGAACAGATCTACCGGGCTGGGATCTAATTATCTATGGGGGGACAATTGTAAATTATATTCATATGAGCAACATTAGAGGGTGTAGGGGGGCGTGGCAACTCGGTAGGGGTGGCATTGTCTTTGAATACCACCCCCCTCGACGCCGGCACTGGTTACCAAGCAGAACACTGCCCAGTAGGACAGAGAAAAAGAGGAGGCATAGGTGCAGACTTTCATGAGGAGGGATATTTAATAATAAACAGAACACAAATGAGAACAAAAAAGGCACAAAACCAACCAGGTGAATAGAGGAGGACCCCAGGAAAGGGTAGAAGCCATCACTAAGCTCTCCCTGGGCTTCTAAGCCACAGCTACCTGTCCCCTCTGCAGCTACAAGCCCCTCTAAAATCCCCTCTGCGGCTACGAACCCCTCTGAAAGCCCCTGTACTGGGCTTAGCTGCTGGGTAACTGGGCTTAGCTGCTGTGCTAATCTCTGCGTTAAAGGCTCTTTTAGCCTAGTGGCTCTTCTAATGGGCCTAGTAGATTGATAGGGTCTGGGCTACATGCTACAGGCTCTAGGCTAACTACTATGGGCTATAAAGGCTTTTCTAACAAGCCTAGCGGCTCTGCTAATGGGCCCAGAAGGTCTATCAGTTCTGCAATAAGCTCTGGGCTAACTGCTATGCTTCCTGGGACCGGAGGTTGTAGCGAGGGAACTGGTGTGGGAACCCGAAACTGCCTCGGCTTCAGTACAGACGGCAAGCATCTCCTGGGTGCAGGATCTCTGTAGTGCAGCCCTGTCGACGCTTGGGAACGCAGCCACATCGGTGCTCGGGAAAGCAGCCTTGTCGACACTCGTGTGTGCAGCCTTGAAGAGCGGCAGGCCTGGCTGCGTGGCCTCGTGTAGAGGCACTCAAGGCTGGCCTCTGTGCCTGCTTCCTCCTCACTGGTGGAGGTGCTTGCCCCTCTGGGTTGTTGCGAAACACCCAGTCCCGAGCAATCCGCATCGCCAGTTCCCCCATAAGCATCCCCTCTTCCCAAATGTCATACAACTCTTCATTCAGATGGCGTGCATGCACCAATTTCAGACCACACCACTGCCGGTATTTAAAAAGCAGCATTAAGCTTGGATCAGATTCCTCGTTTTTTTAATGGTCATTGTCAAATAACTTATTCTAGATCAATCTTAACCCTGTGGTGGCTTTGTGTTTTCTAAAATGTCTGCCTGCACTGTTTGGGCGCACAGATGCATTTTTATAGTGCACAGCATGTCAAAATGTGTCTTAAAATACTGTGTATTAAACCTCTTCAGCAGGTCTGTGCTTTAATGAGGACCTGGAGGCAGTTTGAGAGAAGTGTTAGGGATGTATTTGCAGAATCTGGGTGCTTAATAAATTCTAGCCTTTGTTGGCAACATTACCCTCAAAGCTAAAGTACTGAACTAAACAACTAATATTTTCGTCTCAAAATTATTCAACTATAGCTGAATAAAAAGTGCAAAACTGTATTTTTCACCAAACGTGACCTTCATAATCACTGTTAAGGAGCCACAAATTCTAGGATTATTCTTTAGTTCAAAACATGTGTACAGAGGCTAATATATTGGTCACCAATTTTAGGAATATATGTAAATAATATAGTTATGGGAATGAAGTGTCAGCCTAAAAATGGGGTGTAATATCTCTAGTCCAGGTTCATAATGGCAGATTTATAGAAAGTTGGAAGTCACATAAGCGCTTATGATACAATTAGGCTTAATTGTAAAACTTAATTATACAAAAGTGAGGGTTTAGCATGTTGATTTGTTTATAACTTAATTTATATGAAATCCAAAGAAATCACATGAATTACAAGTTGAAATGACAACAATTAGGCCTCGTTCACACGGACGTCTGAACCAGGCGTTTTTCTGGCGTTCGTGACGGCAGGTGAGCGATTATTGCAGCAAATCAAAGCGTCCACACGGGCGTTCAGCACCGGCGTTCGGCCAGCTGCGCGTTCAGACGGCGTCAATTAAACGCTGCATGCAACGTTTCCTTGGCGTCAAAATCCAGACGAACGCGAGGAAAGCGTCGCTTTGGCGTTTCCATGGCGTTCGCTTGACCTCCTGGAGGACCGAATATGTCCCATGATTCTGTATGGCAGCAGCGAAAAATCACGTTTTGTTCCTCTCCTGCCTACGGCGCCGTATCGGGAGGATTTTTAGAACAGGAATGTAAACGGTGAGTCTTAAGAAAGAATAGGGATCCATGTTTTCAGTGCAGAACTATAAACCAGGACGACACACGTGTAACACTCTGGACAGAGTACTACTGCCCCCACAGGTGAATACACCAAACTACAGATCGGGCGTCAGGCTGGCGTTAAACGGCGTCAGACTAACGCCAGTTGAACGCCTTGCTGACGTCAATCAAGTGTCGCTACCAAACGCCACAAAAACGTCTGTGGCGTTCAGAGCACGTTCATTTCAAACGTCCGTGTGGACGAGGCCTTAGTCACGTCTATACTCTATTTAGAATAGTCAAGTTTCAGTCGACAAAAAGTCTGAGCATTTTATTCTTATTTTAGTCAGAATTATCATGACTATTTTCGTCTAGTTTTAGTCAATAAAAGTTGTATTTTAGTCTCCGTTTTTTAGTGATGCATTTCTATTTAACCCAGTCAATAAGTACCTAGTAGAATAGACAAAATCTTAATTTTCTTTTAATCAAACCTATTCACAATTCAAACAAGGTTACCTTATTATGATATCATTGTTACCTTATCGACTCAAGAATACTGTTCATCCATTCCAGACACGGAAGACACTGATTTTAATTTACGACATTTATTTTGCCAACCAACCAGGTTAGAATTGAGAAGTACATACACATACACTTAAATAAAATAAATAAATAAAATAACATCACATCACTAAAAAGTGTGAATGAAATGAAAATCAGTGTGTGTCTATTGCCATAAAACCCACATTTGTAAAACTGCTAAAAGTCTTCTCCTTCAGTGTGCTGGCCTGAACTTACCTGAATATTTTTTTAAATTCCTGTACAAATATATTCTACACAAACAAACCAGAACAATTTAGGATCAGTTTTTTGCATGGATCAGGGAAAGGCTGCTTATCAAAATGCTGTGTGTGTGTGTGTGTGAGAGAGATACACTTTGTGTGTGTGTGAGACAGATACACGTTGTGTGTGTGTGTGTGTGTGTGTGTGAGACAGGTGCACGTTGTGTGTGAGTGTTGTGTGTGTGTGTGTGTTTGTCTGTGTGTCATTTCTCTCTCCCTGGCACTATATTGGCCCTGCGCCCCAGTACTTTTGTCCACTCTAGACAGATTTATTCACAGTGCCTCTCAGTGGACGTATTGGGACGTAAAGCCGTTCGTAAAGCCGTTCAACTCTAAGGTTGAGTGTCCCAATACTTTTGTCTCTGCTCCCTATCGTACAGGAAATAACGCTTCGTCTCGTTTTAGTGAACGAAAATGAAGATACATTTTAGCGTACTTTTATTTTTGTAAACCACATTTAGTCTCGTTCTTATTCGTCAACAATATTACTAGGATATATTTCGTTATAGTTATCGTCACATGACCAGAATTTACGTTGCGTCTAGTCTTGTTTTACTAACATGATAAATGTTCGTTGACGACGATATTTAGTCATAATTTTCGTTGACGAAAGCGACACTAGGGGTGTCAATCGAACAGTGTTATTTAAATTAAATGTATTTTTCCTGAGCCCTGTAACAGACTCCCTTGTGGTACATAGAATTAGCCATGTAGTATAGTAGCAGTAATGATAGACTACTTTTTTTTTTTTTATTCCAGATAGTCAATATGTGAGAGCTTTCCATTGTATACAAATACTCTCTCTCACACACACACACACACACACACAGAACTTGAATAATTAAAAGAAAACACATCTCTTGTTCACTCTTAAACAAAATGGCAATAATGACCTTTGACAAACTTCTAATAGTGAGGAAGCGTAGTGTGAAAACTGTGATATGAATTTGTGTGAATGATTGTCAGAATTTGCTAAGATGGGAAGTATAATGTCTCTGAATTTGTTTAACTAACTAAGAGCATAACTGTTTTAGACTAAGGTATAATAGCTGCCTATCTAAGTGATGACATTGAATCTAAAGGTATGATATGTTTACATTTCTCAATTGTAAATGATATTACCATCAAGTTCAAAACAGAGTAAAACCTCAGGACAATAGCCCCCCGACCCCCCCAAAAGAAGCAACTCTTGTATCTTCCTCAGAATAATTTAATACTTATTAACATAAAAGCCATTGATACATATTTTTAAATGCAACACATTTCTTTGTGCCAACAATAAGTTAAATTAGATTGTGCAGTTAAGTTTCATATTTGAAAAAGCTTACTCTGGAAGCATGACAGTGATCAATATGGGTGGAGGTAGCTCAGTGGGTAGGATATTTGCCTCTGGACCAAGAGGTCATGGGTTCGAATCCTACCTTCAGCACCA
>JBBPDB010130980.1:0-16394 GCA_037974465.1 Brachypetersius altus
TTGTTTGTGGGCCGGACGGGCCGGAAAAAAAAAAAAAAAAAAAAAAAAAAAAAACAATAATGAAGGGAAATCTCAGAACAAAAAAAAAAAAAAAAAAAAAAACATTATTAACAGAGTGATGGCCTCAAGATGGTAGAAAGTAACTCATAGTGACAAGAGCTCCAGCTTGAACGCAGCTGAGGAGCCGCTCATATCAGAAGCCACTGCTGATACCGTTTCATGGGAGAATGTCCTGCCAACATTCCAAAATTCTCCTCTTTGTATCGCCTCGTTTCGCCCATTGTTCTTTCATATCACGGTGGAGACATTTGTGGATTTCCAAGGACGATCAACAAAATCCCTCTGTTTCACCATCCCTGATAAGAAGAACAAGAACAGATCACGTTCCACTCAGGAAATAAGGAGAAGGAGTGCCACCATGGGCACACTGGTCCCAAATGTCAACAGAAATGGATCTCATAGCTGGAAGCTCATTCTTTTTTTATTAGAACTGATTATCAGGAATGATGGAGTAGGATAAATACAGGATGTGAAAGCAATCATTTTCTCTTTTGATTTGCATATCATCCTGACCATTTCAACCCCGAAACCCTAAAGACATGTATACAAGTCTTGCTAATTATAACAGTTTATGAATAAGACATCTTATCATTAATAGCTGAACAGTTACCATACTGTTATTTTTAATGGAAGTACACAGCACACACAATGTGCTACAACAGGTTCCACCACACTACACACAACAGGGCATCATGCCAAGGTCAAACCAACAACCATGAATTAGTTAATTAATGCAGATAATGTTAATCATCCTCTAGCATTGAAACACTTGAAACCCACTGATGTGTTAAATCCCAAATATACACGTTCCTGATACACTCATATGTGCATCACCCAATACTACCATGGCACTAGCATGTCAGTGTCACTTATGTGCTGGGAAGGGTCCATCACACAAATGTCTGCTCAAGGATGGTCCATTAGAGGGTGGCATGGAAAGAGACAGTAGAGGGGCTTCAGTGCTTCTATAAACCAGCAAGTTGGAGCTAAAAGTTAGGGGGTAATGAAATGACCAGTGACCAACTGTCCATATTTTTTTAAGTGAAAAGAAATTAAGCCCTGGGACAAACTAAAGTATGAAAGTTTTCTGCAACTTTTAAAGTAGTCTTTTAAAGTCAAGATCAAATTCAAAAGGCTTGATTCCAAGTCAAGACAAAGTCCAAAGATGTTCAAGTCCAAATGAGACAGACATATTTACACCCAAGACAAAAACAGAACCATCTTCGAGACTTACTGGCCTGTGTATAATCTTCATGCGATGCCCAGGACAAGGTTTATCTTCTGTTTTAAAATCATTTTTCTGTATTATTTGTAACAATCAAAAAGTAAATACAATGTGAGAACACTGCAGGATCTAATTTACAGTGATTTCACTTGATTCCTCTGGCTCACTTGTGTGTGGCCTAAAAGGAAAATGCAGAGCATTAATGAAGTGTGTGCAGAGTGTAGAGATGAGTTTTGGTGGGCATTTGATTGCTTCCCTGTTCGCCAGTGTCAATAGATTTTTAAATAATTAAACCAGTTCTCATTTCTGAACAAACTCACTCAACCAGTAATTTCACTGCTTGAGTGCTTTCATTTGATAAAGATTTTTGTGTGGTCCACCATCTAAAAAGATAGCAGAGATATGTTATCAGCAGGCAGCTTGACATGATCAAGATTAGAATATTTGACGAGGCTGTTTGGCGAGACAAGTCCTAGTTTAACTGCCACCGAGTCTAGGTTGAGACCACAGAAAAAAATGTCTCAAATGGAAACTGAACACAAGGACTCATCAGACACCAGTATTTGATTCCAAAATTCCTCTGGTTTGTCTAAATGAAGCTTATGTCTAATGACCCTTCTATGTAGATAATGCTTCTTCAGCGACACATCCACAGTAGACCGGTCCATCACTATTCCTGTGACAGACACATCTTCCTGAAGGCCCTGATCACTGATGTGGGAGTTTTGCATACTTGACTAGTCTTTCCTTCTTATTTATTTTTTTGTCCATATGTTTTTGTTTTGTTGTTACAGATCTTGCCTTGACTTCCATTATTTGTTAGTGAGGTTTCAGACAGTTAGAATTAAATGCAGGAAGTGGTTCAGTATCTTTTTTGCATCAACACTTGAATCATATTTAAGTTGGATGACTTGGAAAATGCTTGCACAGCTTGCCATTTGGCCATGGGCACCCAAACATTCACACATAGATTGTAGACATATAGAGTAAGTGGGCATAACATGGGTAGTACGAGCCTGTTGTTTCGAATAAGCTAGGTGCTGAGTGGCTGCAGCTAGGTACAGATTAGCAGAGCCATGACGGGGGCGATTACTGGACATTTAGATATTCATAAAGATAGGCGAGAATTGTGTAATGATGAGAGCCTGGACAGCTTATCTGTGCAGGTATGAAAATCAGGCCTTGCGTACAGACTACCCTGAGGCTCTGACATCACAGCGAGGACACAGCAGGGTACAAAGTGAGGCAAACCACACACCACAGGCTCAGTGTTGCAATTCAGGTAATGCAGACCGCGTTCTTTCGCCATGCATAACGTTCTTCATTATCTGAAGCCTGGATTTTTGTAGGGTAGCGTAATCTCAAAGCACACACTAACGTGAATCACGGAATCATGACTTGTCCAGTAGTTAGCTAATGTTAGCTAGCTAAAGTCAGATATAAGCTAACAAACCTGAAACATTTTCAGATTTACAGTTACAGGGCTTTCCACATCTTTTGCTGCACAGATCAACAGGGACCACCATAGGACTACTGCTCAGTAGTGATAACAGCACAGCCGTGCGGGTGCTCAAATGAAAGTGAGGAGGTATTAAAGGGGGCACAGACAATAATTTTGGCCTACAGTGAGTTCGGGGAGTTGGTTGGGGGGTGTATGTTTTCGGACTAGCCTCGCCTAAAGGGTTAAGTACACCCTCTGTACATTCTTGATACCAACATATTAGTGTGTTGTGCTGGTACAAGTGTTTATATTACTTTGGTATATGGTGGGGGTGTTATAAACTGCAAAGTTTGGTGAAGATGGTGGTCTTATGAAAAAGATAAGAAGATCTAAAGCAGGGGTCGGCAACGTTTAACACTCAAAGAGTCATTTGGACCAGGTTTCAACAACAACAACAACAAAAGTCTCGGACCTTTTAGGGGGGCGGGGTGTTTGGAAGGCGCTGTTGAATCTTGAATCTTGAATCTTTCATGAAAGAATCCATTCCACTTAATCGATTGGAGAATATACACACCACCGGAAATCCAATCCAGGTTTGCCTCCTACTCACCGCATGCAAGTGAAGTGAATTGTCAGTGCATAGACAGGCTGCTCGGATTTCCAGTGGTGTGTAATCTATTTCGTGAAAGATTCGAGATTCAGCATGTTAAATGTGGGGGGCGGGGGGGCGGTCAAACGATAGTTAATTCATGGAAAAGGGGACACTTCCCCTTCAGGTTGAATTGAGGTGACGCCCATGTAAGGATGAAAGAGTCATGGGTTGCCGACCCCTGATTTTAGGAATTTAACAAACGTATACTGCCGAGTAATTTCCTTTTAGATTTTTGTGGACATGCATTCCTGTGAGTGATTTTATGCTCAAGAAAGTTGTTTACTGTAGCTTTGCTTCTAAACAATATTATATAATTCACTTTTGGGGGTTTTCTTTCCTTGGGAACAAGAACAGGATCCATCTAAATTTGTTTTCAGCAATTATCCATGCTTGGCTTTTCTTCAGTGGGCCTAATGATGAGCCTAATGGACATTTGAACATGATGGACTGGACTGACTAAAAGAAAGTTTGGGATAAACAGCCCTGGCTCTGAAAAGAACTCATTAGTGCGCTTCAGTTTTGGCCAAAAGAACAGACAACCCAGGTAAAACAAAAGACAGAACTCAGCAACTGATCTGATATGGAATGAGTTCTTTCTGGTAAGGACAAAACGAATGGTGCCTGTAACCAAGCAACCCATCTGTGTGGAGATTATATTTAACAATCACAGCAGAAGGGTTTTTTTCATCAGCTGTTACTTTGCCAGATCATTCCATTTACAAATGGAAGAATGACCATCAAAGAGAAGAACCATCTTCCACACTTTGGAAATGTTCCACTGTTTTCTGCTTGACCCAGGCAGAGATAGAAATAGCATAATTGGAATTAATGATGGCAACAATGAAAAAAAACATTTGGGTGCAGATAAATGGATGAACTGACCAATAGTGCACCTCCACGTGTTTCAAATAACTAATAGAAAGTCATAATTGATATGAAGACATTTTAGATTTATCCAGAATGATGAATGAAGCTGTAGAAGATTCTAAAATGATGTAAAGCAGAGGTGACCAATATCATTGCACTTAAAAAAAAAAATTGGATAAGAATTTTGGAATTGTATTTTATTTTATTGGTATCTATTTTGCTCTGTACCAGCTCATTAAATCAACACATTCAATTTTTGCATACCATACATCCCTAATGTGTAGACATGTGCTAAGGGTTTGGCACCCCAATCCCCAACTACATCTTTTTGGAAGAACACATTTCTGGGGGGAAAATAAATATGGCCTTGGAAACCTATTTCATAATGTTCCTGATGCATTGTTCTTCTGCATATATATTTCCAATATGTTAAACATGGCAAATCATATTTTTAAGTTTGTTTCCAGTAGGAATTGTATTACTATTTCCACTTAATTTGCCGAACAGGTCATTTGATTCAAATGACATTTTGTATGTGACTATATTAAGAATTAGTTTATAGTAAAAATTAATGTCAATGTCATCATAGTCCAAAAATTAAGAAATCTCAAAGCAGACAAAACACAGAAATAATGTAATGTGTTAAATATGGGATTTAGCATTTGATAACTTTGGTTAGTAGTTTAAATGACATGAACTGACATTACAGTTTTTATTGTATTTAATGAAAAGACAAAAGTGTCAGCCTGGCCAGTGATTCCAGAATGTAAACACGTGCCCTTATAAATCAGATGGACTGTAGTTTTGTATCCTCATCATAATTGTTTCACCATAAAGTAACTATGACTTATAAAACATAAACCAGAGTGTAAACAAGGAAACAAACATGAGAATTAACGCCCAACAGTGTTTCCCAGAAACGGCAGCGTCATGTTCACTGATCCAGGAGACCTCAATGGCATTCTTCTCTTTTATTTTCCGTTACACATAAATTCCTGTGACTTATCAATTTGTTTCAACACAGTAGCCGCACCCAACTACACGTATCTACGTTTATGACCCTGTATCTTCCTTTGGGCTGGTCTCACCCTAAGGATAAATCCTGCATAAATATGGACCCTGGTCTACTGTTCCTATAACTCAGGTGTTGAAAAACAGGTATGAAAGAAGCTGGCTGACTGGCTTGCCATCTGAAATACCTGCTTAATGCTTCTATATTTCAATACTGCCTTGTTATGCTGGTATGGCCAGATCTGAAAAGAAGTAGGAGTTGAAAATGAACTCCAGTGTAAGATGTGGAATGCACAGACATCAATTGCGCTGAGGATGTGTCCCTATCTCTTTCTGTCCTGACCTGTTTCCTCTTCACCACCTTTTAGAAGCCTTTAGCTACTTGAACACAACAATGAATGAATAATATGATGTCAGCTCTTTTTCAACTGATCCAGGAAGAGATAGAAATAGCATTACAGGAATCAGTGTTGGCACTAATAAAAGACCTATTTGGTTGCAGGTAAATGATAACATTTGAGATTTGTCCAGAATGATGAACGATGCTGTAGAAAATTCTGAAATGATGGAGAAACCAGTAAAGCAGTGGTGGCCAATATGACTGTACAACGGGTCCTCAAGTTACGACACAGATCTGGTCCTATGACGGTGATGTAAACCGATTTCTTGGTGTTAGTCCGAAGTCACTTACCCTTCCTAAAACAGTTGTAATATCATAACCTAGAAAATAAAAACACAACTAAGCCTCAGAAAAGGCCATACATGACTGTGTGGTAGAGTGTAAAAACCCTCACACTTTTAACAGTCCAAAATGGTGTAGGTAGGAGCCCTTTTTTTTCATTCGCCAGCATCTAAATCACAATTCTAGTGCTTGCCCATGTATTTAACCCTCAATGGCATGAATTTCACCCTAGGTTTTGGGATCTTGGGGGTCCAGTGTGTTTTACTGCACAATCTTGCCTGGAGGCAGCAAACAAAAAACTAAAGTTTTGGTATATAAATAAAGACAAAAAATGTCTTCACTCAATCACAGATATTTTTATACACATTTATTTCAATTTACACATGTTAAAAAAGCTAAATTTATCTGCTAACAATGTGTCCAACCCAGCTATTGGCTCAAAAAGGACTGCTCCACCCCAGACGAAAGGTCAAATCTATGCCCACCTCAAAGTTTATTGCTTCCAGACTAATCATCACTTTTAATGTGATGTTTTTAAAAAAATGGACCTGTGGATGGGCCAAGGCAACACCATACCACAGAGGGTTAAAGAACACTTCATGTCACCCCCAGTTAGTTTATTTTTTCAATACTTTTACTGTAAGTGCTATTAGTATGAAATGGAAACATCTAAAAGCAACAACAGCTCAGTTACAAAGCAACACATGCAGGACATAGAAATCGTCTATCCTGTTGCATCACATCAAACTGACTCTGGAAGTAGTAAGATCACTATTCACAATGTAAAGCATCAGTTGGAGTGGTGTGAGGATTGTGGAGCAGTGGAAATGTGTCTTCAGAAACATTCTGGAGAACATTATTTAGTGGAATGCATGGTAGTAGTTTGGTGGAGGAGGAATAATGGGCTTGATTTGTTTTTCAGGGTTTGGGTGTGACCTCTTAAGACAGTTTTCCAAAAGTATACAAGAACCGTGCTGTATCAAAATCATACCGCGGCAGCATGAAAGTTGTATAATTGTTTGATTTTCTAGTGTATTTCAATGTGGAATCATAATGGTGACACGGAGAGTTTTTCTATCTGAGATGCTTTTGTCTTTGTGCTCATTTATTTTCATGGTCTTTCATGGTTAAAATTTTAGCTGTACAATTAAAAACTTGTTAGCGATGTCCTAGTACACCTTTGCATCACAGCGGTAGAAAACTCAAAACTGAAATTTATTTTCAGCCCAAACAGACTGTAATGCTTCTAACTTCTCAGTTGCTAGTTTGTAATTCCATTATTGGTTTTTAGGGCAGACAGAAAAAAGGCCATGTCCATCTGTTGTGATGACATTTTTTAATCCAATCTAAAAGCAGTGACTAAAAGTCTGTTTGGCTGCAGCCTGCTTATGGCCCCACCTTCGAGGAGCACAGGTACGACTCAGGACACTTTATTTGTAATGGAAACACATTTGTTCATAATACAGTGCAGTTCCTTGTGCCAGTGGCAAAGCACTATGAATTCCAAAGAGATAACTATTATAGTGAATTCCTTATTAATGCTCGTAAATGTGACTTTGACACAATGTTATTACTGCTTCTCATCACTGTAATTAAATTTATCACAGATTTTGTAGAGCCACTGTAAATATGCTATATGGAGAAAAGTATTGGGGTGTCTGACCATTACATCAACAAGGAATTCAATGACATTGCAATCAATATGGACAATATGGACAACTCCAATAATATGGAGTTGGTCCCCCTCTTGCAGCTATTCTTGGTAGTCTTTCCACAAGATTTTGGAGTTTCTGTGGGAATTTAGGCCCATTCATTCTGTAGAGCATTTATCGGGTCAGACACTTCATGTACGAGGGATGTTAAAAACTTCTTTTTATAACATCCATTGTACATAAATACACATCCATTCTACTGCAAGTCACTTTGGGAAAAAGCATCAAAATGTAATTAAAGAAATGGTGTAATAAATATTTGAAATCCATTCCTCCATTCAAAGTTTAACTGCGGTTACAAAAACATTAAACGTTTGAGTCATGTGATAGGATCATAAATGAGGTCAGCATAGGTGTTTATTCCTGCAGTACACAGAGCAATAAACCGACCTGCTTTTTGTGGCCATTTGAATGAGTGACGTGCAACTTCCAATGTAAGAGAGAGTCATCTGTTAATTAATGACAGACCTGCACGGGACAAATAGCTTCCATGATACTGTGAAATGGTGATTAATTTTTCATTGTGTTTTCTTTAGGAGTGGTAGTCTACAAAGGCAGAAAAACCTTTAGTCTTTCAGGAAAACATTTCTTACCACCATTAATCAGAATCTAGAGGACTAACCTGTCAGAAAGGTGGCAAAGTTAGATTCACAGGAACCGGGTGCTGGACTTGGTGTGAATTCGTATCTACAGGATGTTTATACCTGATGGGAGCACTCCAACACTGAGATAATTTAGGCAAATGGCTAAATAGTTCATATATAATGCAACATATATTCCAACATACAGCCATGAAAAAAGAGACCACTTTTAACTATTATAGTGTGAGCTGTGTAAAAAATACGTGAGTGTAGTTTGGTTTGTTTAGCTGTATTCCAGCAGCTTCACTCTTGATTCATCACTATTTCACTCTTAACATCACCATTTTAATTTTTACATTTATCAGACGCTTTTGTCCAAAGCGACTTCCATTCCCTAACTACAGGGGACAGTCTCTCCCTGGAGCAACTTGAGGGTTAAGGGTCTTGCTCAGGGACCCAGTGGTGGTGTGCTGGAGGTAGGATTCGAACCTGTGACCTCTTGGTCTGGAGGCAAGTATCCTACCCACTGAGCTACCTCCACCCCATTGTTGCAACTGTAAAATAATGTAAGATTGTTGTGCAGTTAAACAGTTCCAAGGTATAATAAATTATCTATATGTATGATTTTTTAATTTTCTCCCAACATTTTTTTGTTTGTATCCAACATTTTGAATCCAGTGTGGTCAATAGTGCATAAAAAATAGTGGCATGCACATTTTACACAGACACACTCCCACAAATGCAGTTTCTTTTTTATTTTCCATGGCTGCAGATGCAATAAATATTGCATTATTTTCTATTTTGAACATCACTACAGCTATTCATAGACATTAGTGGGTGATTAAATATCTTTGGTCTTTCACTTTACTGCGGCTATACAAAGGCCTATGAGCATCATACTCAACATGTATGCAAAAGTTCCCCAGTGAAATGATACTGTACATTTAGTTGCTTGTTAATTCCCTCTGCAAGGAACACACTTAAACATGGCATTTCTGCCTACTGGCAAAAAGTTAAACGGTTATATATAAACAGAGCTATCACATTTATTTTCACACTTTATTTTTCCACCAATATTTTAAATTTAAAAAATAAACAGTGATTGTCCATGAACACATGCAGTAATGTGTAGGACACTAGATATTATACATGAGAACATTATTAGAAAACTTGATCGGGGTGCACAAACCTCTGCACACCAATGTTCTTTTAAAAAAGTACTTAATTTCTGGACTGGGACACAGTCATGCTGGAATAGAAAAGGTTCTTCCCCAAACTGTGTCCACAAAGTTGGAAGTATGGCGTTGTCCTGAAGCATTAAGATTGTCTTTCATGGAAGTAAGGGGTCTATACAGGTATGTCCCAAAACTTTTGTCCATATAGTGTATATTCTCAAATTCAACCAATAGACCTTTATCACCATTCTTTTATGTAAAAATAGTCAGCCTGAACTGCCTTTTGAATATGATACAATGCAGGGCAGTGTCTGACAGGCACAATTCCAAGGCACAGCTTGTTTAATTTTATGTGATAATGGCTTTGAAGCCATGATATAGATTTATGACCATCAACACATAAAAGCACAAGAAAAACATTAAGTGGCCCTCAGCTGGGGGAGAAAATGAATGTATGGGCCCTTTAACATCCCAAGAAATGGTGCTTTAGCAAAAGTATAACATGAAAAACACTGACTAATGATCTTTGTACCTATCCAGGAACTGTAGCTGGAAATGAGCCCACCTTTTCTCACCTGAGATGAATGTTTTAAACAAAGAACTGCTGACTTCCGAAACGTGAAACCCTCACAGTAGCTGGGCTAACGGGAAGTACCACTTCCTAAGAAGCATAGCAACTGATCGCCATACTCAAACAGAAGTGCAAAGTTCAACCCAACTAAGCATTCATCAACAGAGCAGCATTTCAGATAGATGGAAACCGAAGCTCTGTTCAAAAGGAAGGAGAACAATGAACAGGTTTAAATAGCTGTCATTACTCAGAGATATTTTGTGGTGCAGAATGAAGACGCTTTAATAAGGAATAGTTTACAGATAAATAGAGATCCTTTGATAAAAATGGAAACAAAGCTACATAACACACTACTTTTGTGATGTCACAAACAAACTGACACCGTTCCATGTAACCTATTCCCTATCCAACCTGGACTAATTCATGAAATGTATGAAAAGAGTAAAACAAAACATAAAACATTTAAGGGGATAACAAAAAAAAAATTATATTTTTATATATCACAAATTATATATATATATATATACACACACACAGACTTGTAAAAAAAAATAAGAGACCACTTTTCCCTTTTTACTGTTCACAGTTTGTGGCAGTGTGTGTGTGTGTGTGTGTGTGTAAAATGCACAGGTTGCTATGCTTTTATGAACTATTGCAGTGTGAGCTGTGTTGTGAGTGCAGTAGTGTTTATAGAGCAGCTTTTCTATGATCTGTATTCCAGCAGCTTCACTCCTGAATTCGTTTCTGATGGATGAAACAGAGTCACACATGCACACATTCTGCACTTAACATTTGAATTGTTGCAGTTCTATAACAATGTAAGAGCGTTGGGTGGTTTAACATTTCCAAGGTATAATAAATAATTTCTTATCTAAAAATGTTCTCCAAACATTCTTTTGTTTGGAATTTTGAGTCAAGTGTTGGTCAATAGTGTATACCTCTTATTTTCCATGGCATATTTATATATATGTATGAGCACATGAGCACTCATCAGTATGGGATGACAGATAGAGGTATATGAGTGAGCCCTACACACACACACACACACACACACACACACACACACACAAACACAGTCAACTGACGAGACTAATATTTGGGGCTAATATAAAAAAGAATAAATATTGCATCACGATCCACAAACCAAATATCCAAGGTGTCACTGACCCATGAGCTTTAGCCACAGCTTCACTCCATGAAGAAAATACAGCCGCACACAAAAGGCCTTAGCTAGAAAGAAAACAAAAACAAATTCAAGCTACTCTTGCATGCAGACAGAGGGGAGATTAAGCACTATTTAGCAAAAATGAACAAAAAAAGGAAATAACTAAACAACTCACAAGTGATGGCATTGACTTATCTATAAAACTCATAAATCTATAAAATCTATAAAAACTACAAAGTAATAAACACAATGAAACAGTTTTCATCTTACAGATAATGATCTGTCAGACAACAAATTATGCAGCCAAGAAAAAACCAAGAGCCTTGATCCACTTTCTCACACACACAGACTAACAACTGCGTCATCACAACACACATTACCTTTATTTCAGCTGGGCCACAGTACACATATCAGACCATAAGATGCAGGATTGTCTCAGTTAAACTACATAGAGCTTGGTGGACGTTTTATATTTTTTGCCAGAGTATGACTTTGGAGTCATGTTTTTCAGTAAAGCTTTTTGGAGTCTTTGAAAAAAACCTGCACGTGGCATTTTATTGTTTAGTCTTTAAAAAAGTCTATTTTAAAAATCTGCTGAAAACCAGCTTCCTATGGAGATCAGATCTGCCCCAAATGATCTAAAAAGGGCCTAGTGGTTAGGGCGTTGGCCTTGCAATCAGAAGGTGAGTGGTTCAAATCCCAACTGCTAGTGTCTGCACTGAGGTACCCCTGGGTGCCTCATTGGCAGCAGCCCCCTGCTGCACTTGGTGAATGGGTTAAATGCAGAGAAAGAATTTCCCATTGTGTTGTGTTCATGCGTGACTAGAAGGGTTAATAAAAAAAAAAACAGGCTTGTTTTCCACACTCTCCCAGAATCAAGCATTTTAACCTGCATTCTATTACCTTTATTTTAAATCACACTTTTATTCTATTTTGATGTTACTATGTACTTGTGTACTGTGTTTAAGTAAAATGTATCTGTAAACCTCATTTAATGCCTAACTTATTTTGTAAAATTGTCAAAATAATTTGGATTATTCCATGGTCAAAGTCTTCAGACATTGAAAGCTTCTAACCAGATGCCCTAATGGTACAGGTATATGCTCTACAGAATGAATGGGCAAATGGGCACAAATTTCCACAGAAACTCCAAAATCTTGTGAAAAGCCTTCCAAAAAGAGTAGAAGCTGTATAGCACCAAAAATGGACCAACTCCATATTAAAGTCTATATATTTGAATGCGGCATCATTAAAGTCTCTGCTAGTGTAATGCTTAGGTGTCTCAATAGTTATGTCCATATAGCGTATGTTGGGACTGTCCAGTGGTAAAACCCTGTTGGACAGAGCACTGAAAGGCATATCTAATACTGATCTACCTTTACAGATCCCCACACTATGTTTCGGGAAATGTGATTAACCAAAAAATAATCTGTTTCATCCAACAAAACCCTATTTGGCATTTTGACGTCTGTTTGCAAATAGCATTAACAAAGAATTTGGTGTTTTCCAAAACCCCATCAATACAAGAGTGAATAGATAGAGTACATTATAATTATATTACAGAAAAACTATCTTCAGAAAAACGTATTTCAAACTCCAGACCCAAAGTGTAAAATAAATCCAGATTGACAGATCTGGGTATGAATTCAAAGACATCAACCTATCATGTATTTGAAATGCAGAGCCAACCACTTTGCAGGGCTAAAATCAACAAATGGGATCTATTTATTTTAGGACCAGTGGTTCCACGGCGAACTGAAAGAGAAAGTCAGAACTTTCTTATGTAACTTTTGTGAAAAATAGGTACCATATCCTCCTGAACGCTCCTGACGCTATTGCCAGTTTCAAACACACCACAATGAGGCCTGGCCAGGATACAGACACGTACCATTTGGGAGGAGGCTGTAAACTGGCATCATAAGTGTCTGTGTTCTATTAGACATGGCTAATCTCCACACGCAGGCGTAGACATATTCCAATTTCAACGAAAAGTCAATTATGGCTGTGCCCATAAAGCTAATGGTGAAAATAAACATGCAAAATCCACTTCCCTGAAATGCCTGTGGACTTTCATTACTTTCTGCATCCATATATTCAGCTGTCACCACAGTAAAGGTTTTCTGTTTGGACAAGCTATTACTTTATGGTTTAATGAGGTTCTAATAACATAACTTATGTAAATTCCAATGGAAATAAACTAATTCTCACATATGACAGGAGTTTAACTGGAAAACCCTGTTGGACAGAGCACTGAAAGGCATATTTAATACTGATGTGCCTTTACAGATCCCCACACTATATTTAGGTAAATGTGATTAACCAAAAAAGAATCTGCTACATCCGATAAAAACCTATTTGATATTTTGACATCTGTTTGCAAAAAAGCAATAACAAAGGATCTGTTGTTTTCCAAAACCCCAACAATACAAGCGTGGATAGATATAGTACATTATAATTATATTACAGAAAAGATAACTATCTTCAGAAAATGCATTTCAATCTCCAGACCCAAAGTGTGAAATACATACAACCCTTAAGAGCAGATTTTGTGGAGGGAATAAATGAACTTGACACCGCTGCAAAATAACGTTTCTCAGGTTTTATCTATGCTGTGTTTATAAGTATTGAACTGAACAGCTCTGCCTTAGTCATTCAAATGAATTAGTAATAATTCAAAGAAAACTAATTTACTTTACTTTAATTACCTTTGATGAACTTCTAGAAGAGTTTTACCTCCCACTGGTCTCATGGTGAGAGGAGAGTGTTGATTACAGCAGTGTTCTTCTACTTTTCCTCATTAAATAATGATGTTGATGTGATTTAGGTGATCAGTAATCAGTCCCTCATGAAGCAGAATTGTGTGCTTGTGTAGGAATTTAACAGACACTGGCAAACTCCTAGAGAGCCTGAATTCAAAATGTAGATCTTACTCTGGCATACTTCCTAAATGTATAATATTCATGTTTTTGTTTCCCCTTTTCTTCTATAGGTGTCATTATATACATATTAGTCCAAAAGTAAATAAAATAAAAATAAAAAATATGTATAAAAAAATACATAGCAGCTGCCCACGAAGCTGTTCGTCGTGATACTGCATTTAATCTCTGGCTTCTACACTGAGTCGTGTTGCACCAACAACGTTTTTATGAGAGATATACGCCAGCATCACTGTTTGCATTGTTTTTTAATGACAGGGGTTCAGGTGTGCCTTTAAGGGTCATATAGTTACTTAACTTTGTGCATGGACTTCAGACCCCATTGTGAAGATAAACATAATGTACGCACATCTATAAGAGGTGACATGACATAAAATATGGCCTGTCATGTTATTTGCTCTGTTACAGTGGAAACTCTTCATTAAGCAACATTTTCCATGCAAAGTAATGAAATACCTGTCAATATATTTCTCAACTGGTTTCGAATAATATGCAATAAAAAAGTGAAACCTATCGTAGTGTGTGAAAACCTTATATCTTATATTCACATTCGCTGGCCACCATAAAGGCCACCATCTTTTACTGCCCAATTTGTCAGCCCCTCCTTTCCTTCCATGGATCAGTGGGATGAGACCACTTTAGTAATACCAGTGAACAGTGGAACATTCTCAGAACAGGAGCGGTAATGTCTGCTGTGAGGTTACGAGGATATAAGGCAAAGCTAATCAGCTGGGTTTTACACAATATGTACACAACAGATACCTTCGCCTGCTGCCACTTATCCTAACCAGTGTCAGGGGGCCTCTGGGGCTTAACCCAGCGGGGGCAGCTGGTGGCAGCTGGTCAGGGAGTTGCCCCAATCAGAAAGTCGTCAGTTTAAATACCAGGACTGCCAGTGATACCACTGAGGTACCCTGGAGCAAGGTACCGTCTCCACATATTGTTTTTTGGCTGCGCGCTGACACATACACACCTACAGTCAATTTAGACTCCCCAGCTCACTGACGTGCATGTGGGAAAAAACAGAGACCCTGGCGAAAACCACAAGGAGAACTTGCAAACTCCACACACAGATTGCACAGCCCTCAACCTCTGTGGGGTGCAAGACTACCCACCATGGAGGCTGTTGAAGTCTGTTGAAACTCATTATAGAAATTTTGTCAATTTTTACAGTCACAAAACACAAAGTTACAGGACTTTATTTGCTGTTAATTTCTTATTTGTTAATGGTTTTTGTGTTCTGTCAATATGCTCTCAGAACCTTATGTGAGCTACTCATACAGAAATATAAGCCTTTCCCAAAATTTCCTCATTAAAGTGACAAAAAAGCTCATAAGCACACTATGTTAGGCCTCAGGTGCTCTCCATTACACTGATAAGAAGAAGAGAAAGTCTCACAATCCACTCTCACTTTTTTCAAACAGCACAAAACTGTAGCAAATACAAAGAAACGTGTGACCTATTGTGAGAAAGCCTTTCCATTTCACTACACAAACACACTGAGCAAAGCACAGAAGTGAGTATTGCTCTGAATTGACTGGTGCTGAACTAACAAGTTCGTGATATCATTGTTGACTGCCATCTGACTAACTTCCTCAATGTCACAATCAATGTCTTTTTTTCCCCGCCTCTGTTTCTCCAGAAGTAAAAGAACTGGATGAAGCAAACACTTAATTCACGTTTAAATATTTAAATAATGATCAGCTACAGAAGCCATGAAAGACAGAAAACACACCCACACCCACATACTTCCAAAAGAACCAATATTTAGTCAACAAACCATGAGAGTACACTCATATGTCTCCCTCTCGCACACACTCTCACACACACACACACACACACACACACACACACACACACACACACACACACACACACATAGGGAAGCTGCATGATTCCTTATGAGCAATAATGGGGAAGTGGAGGGAACACAATTGTTCCTGATGTTCTACGCTGAATCAGATTTGCCACAAGGGAACCGTTCCACTGACAAGAGTGCTCTGCAATGAAAAACAACTGAATTAGCAGCCAAGAAACAGAGTCTTAAATAGAGGCAGTAGGACAAACTACGGTCAGGCAATGGGCACAATGATCTTGGAGATCTACCCTCCTGTGGAATTTGGTTCCAGTCATAAGTTATAATCTGCCATATGAGCTATATATATATATGTGAACTATATAACTGCATACATACATATATACAGTATTGTTCAAAATAATAGCAGTGCAATGTGACTCTCCAGAATAATCCAGGTTTTTAGTATATTTTTTATTGCTACATGGCAAACAAGTTACCAGTAGGTGCAGTAGATTCTC
>JBBPDB010131023.1:0-16388 GCA_037974465.1 Brachypetersius altus
GAGGGTAGATATACGAGCGCAGCAGGGGAGCAAAGACGTCTTTCACACACACACACACATACGCACACACATACACACACACACACACACACACACACACACACACACACACACATACAAGTATATTTACCTTTACATTTACACCATTTAGCTGGTGCTAATATCAAGAGTGACGTACATCAGTACTCAAATAGTCTGTAACCTGTGACCAGCTTAAATCCAAAGAAACATGACAGACTGGTACACACACACACTCTGAACCTGAAACCCCCTCCACACAGGACCTTGCAGATTTGTGTCCTGACAAATAAACAAAAAGAAGAATACAAATTTTCTTTGTGTCCATTTAACTGAAATACTGCACATTCGGTGCATCTATACAACACCTGTCGAATAATACCTAACCAACACAAGTCAAGCAAAACCTGAACACCACTAGTCGTAGAAAAGTCAAGAGTTAAGACGAGTAAGGCAGGTTTTTATGTGAAATAAGCAAGCAGAATGAGAGACATAGTTCGTCGCCAATATGCTGCTTTGGTCTTCAGGCGACGCTTGAAACAGCGAGGGACTATGCAGATCTGATCGGAAGAGGGCGTTTGTTCCACCACTGGGGGGCCAAGACTGAGAAGAGTCTTGACGCATGTCTTCCTCTTCTTTTGAGCAGCGGAAGCTAAAGACAAGCCCTGCTTGAAACTTGAAGTCTCTGTGTAGTGAAAATGAGTTAATGAACACACTGTTCAGTTTGGCAGGGAAGTAAAATCAGTTTAGAAAAGGTCAGATGTTTGTTTATTTGTTTGCTGATTTGATTTCAAATCAAAGTGTTTACTTACTATAATGATGCTAACACTATTATTATTAGTAGTATTAATGGTGTTATTGTTATTGTTTATATTATTATTACTTTGTTATTGTGGTTGTAGTTTGTTGCTGCTGCTGCTGTTATTGTGGTTTATATTATAATCGTTGTTATTTATTATTATCATTGTTGTTGTTGTTGTTGTTGTTGTTGTTGTGGAGCAACATAGATTATTTAAAATATTCAGAATTTAGAACAATGAAATTGAGTTTATTTCCAATTAAATCTGCTGTTTTCTCTTCTGGAAACATTAATTATTTGAGTGAAAAAATTGCTGTAAAGTGAGCAAACCTGTTTTAGCCTGTTTTAGCAACGGGTTTTAGATCAGCTAATTAGAACATTTTATGGATGCAGGCAAGATACAAATTTAGTAAATCTCAGTGTAAAAGCTTTTGACTGTTAGTACATCTCAAATGAGCTTTAAAGTTAACATAAATTCACTTTCTCCTTGGAAACGACATGTTTGTATCTTCACATAACTTTAAATAAAATGACATGCCTGGACTTTAAAACTAACAAAACACTTTAAAAATTTGCACTGGAATAATTCCCCAATCTGGTTGTAACCAAAACCAGATCGAAAGCTTAGTGCATCTATTTTGGCACTTTTTCCAAAGATGTACAGGAGCTATGTTGTATCTAAAGTGTACTGTGACGTACTGAAGTTTGTATATACAGAGGATGGGTACTGGATGGGTACTGGTTGGGTACAGCAAGAGTACAGCTCAGGTACAGGTTAGAAACAGCTGTAGTACGAGTCAGGTATGGCTTGGGTATGGTTCGGGTACCGCTCAGGTCCACACAGTCCATTTCTCCCAGGTCTATCTGAGCTCAGTTTAACATCAATATGAGATTTTGACAATTTTCCCTTCTGTCTCAGCCCAATTTAAGATGCTCTTTCTTTTCTCTCACTGCTCTGATCTTTAACTGTCTCACATAATCAGATCTTCAGATAAACCAGAAGATCCAAAAGAAAATTAGGTTGTCTTATAAATCATCTGTACACCATCTGAACTGTGTTCATTTTACAGAAATATGTTTATTAGCTTAGACTATCTATTAATCCAATAATGATAAAATAATGGAAAAACAACAATTCCTAAATTCTCTGTTTGGTTTTGATATACAAAACAGGATACTTAATAATTACTTAAATCATATTTGTGGGTAAATGAACATATACATGTAAATACACACACACTGGTTATGCCATCTGAGACACACTGGTTAGGTCGCTACTCCTATTCACAGTCAGTGACGTATCTAGAACCTCCAGGAGCAGAGTGATGTTCCCGCCCTCACATTAACTTGCTCCAACCACTTTTATATCAGAAACCGATTGGCTGATTCATCTTTCTAATGGTGTTGGTGGTTAATCCAACATCGCAGAACTTCAGTCCAGTTCCTGAATGCCAGAGAGAGCTTGCTTAGCTCCATCTAACTTGTAGGGGTATGCTATGATTTCTTGTTCATTTACTATTTCTTGTTCAATACCAATACTTATACTGCAAATTTTGGTATCTGCCAATATCAATCCCATGTAAAGGGAAGAAAGACAAAAGAGGCCATGATAAATAAGAAATAGATAAAGAGATAAAATAAAAGATAAGGAAATTAGAAGGATGAGAGAAAGAGAGGACAGAAAGAGTGTGTGAAAGGGATAAATGGGGAAAGAAAGAAAGAAAAAATGGATGAAAGAAACAGATCAAATAAATATGAAAGGGAAAGAATGAACAAGAAAAATGAAAGAACAAGCAAGAAAAAGAAACAGGATTAACAAATATACCAGAAAAAATGCAATAAACTTTCTGTTCTGGGTAAAACCACTAAAGGGTACTTTTTAACTAGGGAATGTTTTCCAGTGCAACTCTTAATTAATTTTTTAAATAGAGGTGTTTTAAAGGCCAATTCCTATTGGAAAGTGAATGTACATTAACATTTAAGCTTATTAAAGATACCCTACCAGATTTTCTACATTTGCGTGTTACTCATATTTAATATTAAATACATTACACTCAATATATAACTCTTAATTAGCCTGAAAAAGATTTTTTTATTATTTGTCATTATAAACCTACAATAAGCCACATAATATAACTATAACATGGATAACCAGACAAGTATTAGATATTTAACAAAGTATTAAGCAGAGTGTGAATTGGCCCACCATATTTGGGGGGTACTGCCTTTTTTAACAACAAAAAAAAAGTTAAAAACACCCCCCAACCCCCCCGCCCCGCCTGCATTTTTTGTCTCTTTAGGGGGGTCTGGGTCTTGATCGTGGGGTACAATACGCCCCAGTACCATCCGTAATGCGAACCATGGTATTAAGTAATGAAACAGTTCACTAGTGCATTTAAAGTTAAAGGACAGTCTAGAATTTGACTCTGCATCAACATACAACCAGTTAACATGATGTCAGACATGATTACAGATTTTTTGTACAGATTTTTTGCATGATGTCAGACATGATTACTGTTACAGATTTTTTCATCTTAAAAAGAAACTTTTGTTTTTAGATATATTTCCATTTATAGTTCACTCATTAACTTTCCAATGTGCAACAAGAATAAAATCTACAGAAATAAATGGATAATTGGGAAAGAGCTGTGGTGTGCAAAAAGGTTTTACTGGAAGAGTTGGACCATAAAGACAATAGTAAAATAAGGACAAATTTAAAACTCAACTCAGATAAGATCATAATGAGCACAAAAGGGAAGGGGAGCAGAAAAAACTTAAATTTTAAAAACTTAAACTTAAAAGCTTAAATGCTCAGTAATTATCAGGGAAGGAAAGAGCTCAGTCAGGACAGGTTGTTCTATACATTCATCAGAAAGGAAATGTTTATTAATTACCAGGTGTTCAATTCATTAAAAGCGAAGTAATGAAGCCGTGGACTGTTTTCCAGTCTATATTTGTTTTAATCTGCAGCCTCTGCGGGCGTGTCTGCGCAGATGGACACATTCGTCTCGAACAGTGTTGCATTTACTGCAGTGGCAGAAGCGGGCGACGGGGTACACAAATACTGGGTCGGCGTGGCTGGGGCATCCAGGCACCTTGGCTGAGCGATACGTGACAGACCGGTACACACAGACTGTCTGAACCTGAAACCTCCTCCGCATAGGACCTCGCAGATTTGTGTCCTGACAAATAAAAAAAAGATGAATACAAATTTACTCTGTATTTGTATTTATATACATATATATATAAATATATAGGTACAACACATTTCCTGCACACCTTTGGAAAATATGCATATATGAGCTAAGCTTTCTGTCTGGTTACGGTTACAACCTCATGGAGGGAATCCCCAATTCACCTGACGCACGTGTCTTTTGACTGTGTGAGAAGCTGGAGGCCCTGAAGGAAACCCACGCCACCATGAGGACAACATGCAAACTCCACACACACAAGACCAGGACTCGGATTCAAACACCACCGTTGGGACACAAAATGCTTTACAATGTATAATGCATATCAAAATTTGGCTGTGCTATCAGTCATACTTGCATATTTTCCATTCATACGTGCATATTTTATATATTTCATGTACGTTTGTTTATTTAAATAAGGCAATAGACAGGAAAACAAATATATTCTTTGCATATTTAAACACAAATGTAAGATCACTGCATGTTTTCCAGCTCACCATCTTGTTCTTTATTCTAAAGTAGTTCTGGCAGAGCTTGGACTTGTGTTTTGGGTCACTATCTTGTTGTAAGACAAGACCAACTAGGCACATACCAGAAGAACTGCACAGTGCTACAGAATTATTTCCCACTTCTGGGTAACTTCACCATTTTTGAACCACTTGCAGTTCAACACTGTCCTGAAACACTGGGGTGTTCAAAAGTTTTGAGCGGTAGTGTTTATATATTCAATAACCCCCATTCAACTAATATTAACTAATGAACTAATTAGCCATTAGATAGTCAGTAGTTTGTTTTTCTCTACTCTTCTCTTATTTAAATCAAGGGATTTTACTTCTTCATCATAAAGTAATAAAAAAAACATCAGAAATTAATATTTAATAAGTTTATTTTTACAAATATATATTTGTGTGTGTGTGTAGATATTAAGCTAGCAATGCATGGGCTGTTATTATTTTTGTCTGTGAAGATATAAAACTAATGTCCCTACATTATTCTAGTTACATTATTCATTTGTTATTTCATTATTGATGTGTATTTATTTTTCTAATATAATGTTTGTCTGTGCACTTTAGAATTTATAATGTTACATCGAAGAGAAAATGTTACAATATCACACAGCTCAAATGACAGAAAAGCTGAACTGAATTTTACTGTAAAGGGCAGCTCATTTAATATGGATTGTTTTTTATATAATTTTGTTTTGATATTATATGAACTGTGTAATATTTAGTTTCCTCTGTAAAGCATCTCACTGATGCTGAGCACATTTGCTTCAGAATGAAAAACAAATAAAGAAAACTTCAATTTACCTGTGAGTGGCACATCCCGCTGCAGATGGTGGTGTTGATGGCGATGCATGCACCACACTCCTGCTTCTCCACATGAAGAGTGAAGTTCCTCAAGGAACATCCCAGCAAAACTCTGGCAGCTGAGAAGATCAACAAAACATGCAGGAGCACAGCAAAGGCCATCGCAACTCAAAGAGCAGCAAAAAGACAACACCTGAAAGTGTCTTCAGTTCCTCAGAGGTTGCAGACACCAGACTGTGAGCAGAGCTGATCTATACAAGCTTCTTTAGCTTCAGCTTTTGAAGAACCTTTGTTGCTCATCCACTGAATTTGTGAAGCTCCTCTTGCTCTTTCTAGGATCAATCCTAGATCAATTTATACTAATCTCCAATAGGCTGCACTTTCTTATCTTACTTCCAGCAAGGGGGGAGGGGGAGGGGGAGGCTGGGAGAGTCTTTTTCCATCCAGAGAAAATCCCCTGTGGATGCTCATTCAAGAAAACGTGTTCAGTAGCTCATGTTCCTGCTCCATTACGTCTTGTGTAAATACGGTGTTTAACAGATCTAACCATGCTAGTGTTATATAGAGATATGAAAGAGGTTTTTGGGTCAGTTCAGAGCTAATTAACCTGTTGCAGTCAGAGCAGTTCTGTTAATGTGTGTTCCTGACCTGAGTTGAGAGAGCTTACATGTTTTTCTGCTTTAATCCCTACTAATACACTCACGGCCTCCGCCTGGACATGTAACCACACACACAGTCATGTCACATGGCCTTGGAAATTGGAACTTAGTAATACTTAAATGAATGAAATTAGTAGGTAAGTCAAAAGAGCCATATTACTGGAAAATCAACCTTAAACTGTTGATGTTTGAAAGCATAACATTCATTGCTTTTATGACATCACAGCCATTAAAGCACATCCCGTAGTCTACAGTACTTTAAGTCTGCAGGGCCTTAGCATCTCTCATATTGATTCTTCTTGACCTGAACAACCATATGTTTCTCCTTTCTGTCATCTCCAGCCTTAGAATCACTCTGCACTTCTAAGAGAATGTGAAACATTTGTCACATGTAAAAACCCCACAGCAGAGCACAAAGTGTGAACAGTGTGAATTTGTTTTTCTCTTTTCGATCACAGGGGCAACCACCAGACCACCAGCTGGCCCAGCTTCTACCAGGCAACATGTAGGGGATCTGCATCTTTTCCATCCAAATTCTTCAGGAATGAGTTAATTAGTGAGAGAGGAGAGTCAGAGAGGAGAGATTGCTTTAGTAAAATGTAGAGTATAGGAGGTAATGGAGACAGTTGATCCACTGTGTTGATCTCTAAAAAGTACTCCTTGATCATCCAGTCTGAAGATGTATGCAGCGGAATTCCAGTCACCCGTCTTGGTTAATTCTTCAAGTCTGATTCGGTCATGATGGTTTCTACCTCATAATGTGGATTTCAGCTCTGCATTTAACAGTTACCAAGAAGCTGCTGCGGCTGGGTTTTGGACTTTCTCATCAACAGCACCTCCACCACAATGATCCTGATCACTGGTACACCACAGGGAAGCGTTCTGAGCCCAATGCTTGTTTACACACGACTGTGTGTCCAGACACAGCTCCAACACCATCATCATGTTTGCTGATGAAACCACCATTGTGGACCTGATCAACAATGATGACGAGACGGCCTACAGAGAGGAGCTGAGACCTGGTGTCAGGAGAGCAATCTCTCTCTCAACGTCAGCAAAAGAAGATGGTACTGGATTTTAGGAGGCAAGGGGTGGCTCGTAAGGTTCATAAACCTTAGAGAATGGTGTGTCATACATCAGGAAACCTCATATGAAAGTCAGTGACATTTTTCCTATAACCCTGTTACCTAACACTGACAGTGTGGGGCCATATGGCAATGGCATCGAGCAATTAATGAATATAAGCTGTCATGACCGCTTATGATGGCCTATAACTGCAGTGACAGGAGAAATTGGTTGGTCTGGCCGCCAGGGGATGAAATATTATCCATAGATGATGATTTAGAGAAACTAGGCCAGGGGAAAATGTGACCCAGCACTTTTTTTTTATTATCGGGCAGGTCACTCAGACAATCACGCGGGGTTACTGAGCGGGCACTGGCCAAGGTCAAAGGTTACTCTTTTCCACAAAACTATTTACACTTCCAGTAAAATCGTTTTACCACTTATCTAATTATTTCATAAACTGCTGATTTTTATTCTTATTAAACTTGGGAAAGTTGTTGAGGGAATAAATGAAAATATATCCAATAAAACAAGTTTCCTTTACAAGATGAAAGAATCTGTAAAGTGCACGTGTGACTCCTGGTTGTGTGGTGAAGCAGACCAAAATTCTAGACGGTCCATTAACTTTAAACGCCCTGTTTCATCACTTAATAGCTCATTAAATCTCTAACGCTTGTATGGCAACACGTCTTCCCGATCACAGGGGCAAACCATCCACCAGACCACCAGCTGACCCAGCTTCTACCAGGTATCATATAGGGCATCTGCATCTTTTCCATGCAAATTCTTCAGGAATGAGTTAATTAGTGAGAGAGGAGAGTCAGAGAGGAGAGATTGCTTTGGGAAAATGTAGAGAATAGGAGGTAATGGAGACAGTTGATCCACTGTGGTGATCTCTAATTAGGAGCAGCTAAACAAAAAAGAAAAAAAGCAAGAAAAGCCAACATTGGTTTTAATTAAGAAAGTCCCTCTCAAGAACCAGGAAATTACTTTTAATAACTTTGTTGGTCCTGCTGTTGTTGTGTTTCATGTTAGCTGTCTGTTTAATGGTGCCTTTTAAAGTGTGTTAAAAATAAATGTTGTTATTTTTATTATTATTATTATTATTATTATTATTATTATTATTATTATTATTATTATTATTATTATTGTCGTTTCTGGTGTTATTATTATTTTTGTTGTTGTTGTTTTTGGTGTTATTGTAATTATTTAGGTTTCCTGGCTGACTGAAACGAGTTTAATCCTCAGCATATTTCATCCTCACTGCCTCTAGAGGGGGCTAAAGTTAGAGGTATGACCACCAGTACAGCTGGAAGGGGCCGGTGCGGAATCCCGTCAGCAGCGCCCACTGGTCTCGGCTCAAAATGCCCCGTTCAGCCCTGGAAGGAGTGTACACTAAATGGTAATCAGGGATGGCAATTCTCACGCATTGAGCGTAAAACACACGCATCTGACGGTCATCTCACGCCTTACCTCGATCGAACAAATATGCCTGAACAGGCAGAGAGGTGTTCCCTCCTGTGCACACTACTCTACGGTACGGTAGGTGGCGCACCCGTCGGCAGCTAAAGAAGCAGGGTGGATATCAGTAAATATAAGAACACTACTGTGTATACATGCACACACAGGTACACAATGGGGTGACAGGCATTGACAATAACAATAGAAATGCACCAGAAAACTTGCTAATTTAAAATTGCACATTTTCCCAGTACTAATAGTTCCACCAAAAAAATGCATGTGTAGCATCAGAAAAGACAGCAGCAAAAATGAAGCTCTGGTGCTTCACGAGGATGATGATTCGGAACAAGTAAAATATGAAGAAATGAGGGGCGGCTTAAGAATTTTGCCCAGTACTGTACATCTCAATTGTAAGTCGGTACTTAGACATTGAGTTTTAGTGTTACCTTCATTGTGTTGAGAAATTAACCTTGATCTTGTATGCAATACAAGCCATTCTACAAAATACAGATTAACACATGCAAACTCAAATTATAGACCAGAAGCAGAACAAGTGGTCAGTTTAAACCATTACTTTATTTACTATGCTGTTATATCAAAACCCTGCATTTACAGACCAGTAAAAATGGCAATGTAACGTAAAAACATTGTAATAAAATATGCCGAATCAAAAAAGACAAATACAATGGAAATTTGAGGTTTTGTCCCAACAGCAACATCTAGTTTGATGTTAGTTGCCAATTACACGACAAGGACTGGATTTTGGTTTTGTTAAGTAAACCCTGTCTTTACATTTGCCCCCTACATCCTTGCTTCATATCAGGGAGAAAATATTGAACATTTATTCCTGTAAAGGTGCTTAATCTAAGCGGGTCAAGTGAGTATGTGTCCCTTGTGCTTGTAATTATCACCTTTAAGGCAGGGGTAATGATATTTAGGTGGCAGCAGTGAGAAATGTTTCATTAATTAATATTTATTAACAACAAGGTGGCAGCACTGAGCAATGTTTGTTTATTTGATGTTTTTATAATACTTTTAGCGGATCCAGGCAGTCCAAGCAAATGTAGAAACACAATTTGATTAATTCTGTCCTTTTTCAGGTGAGGATAAAGGCACTGAACACTATCCCTTCACTACTAAGTGCAACATTGATGCCCTTGTTTAGGACTTAGCATTGTTGTCTGATACATTCCCCACTATCACGATATACCCCCATACATTCACTCTAGTTTATTCTGTTCTCTAGTGATGTATAGCTCACTTGGTCAGATTAGAGGTCAGTGCAAAAAGTGCAAATATTTTGGGATAATTTTGTTTCCAAAATGTCCCAGGCCTAATTTCTTAAAGTAGAGGTATGGACTCATTGATTGGTGACTACTCTTTTTCGTCTTTAACAACCCAGACTTGGATGTTTCTTATGATGACCCAGTTTGACTGACTGGCTGTGACTCTGATTCTTAAGCACAGCACTGGATTCGTCAGAGTCTGTTGGAGATTCAGTTGCTCAAACTGTCCCTTGTGCAAGGAGCCCAGAATACGCCCTCCCGAGCAACCCACTCCATCTTTCGTCTTTAGCACCTCATTTCCAACCTCCACATCTGCAGAGTTTAACAAGTCTTTCCCTTCCAACCCCGTTTGAACGAGGACCCTGGAGAGAGACACTGGTTTGTGGAAAGCTATGAGGAAATAGTTCCCTACTTTGAGCAGTGACTTCCCCCAGAAGTAACCCATCCCTTGGCTGTAAGCATCTTCGGGACTGTGCTTCTCAAACACTTCAATGTCTGTGTGAACATCTGCTGCTGGATTGTCGCTGAGTTCCTGTTGGAAGTCCTCATCTTTTAACCGATTATGTGTACCCTGGAAGGACGAGTAGGTACCTATGTGCTGGAAGAGGGACGGCCGAAAGCGAATGACTTTGTCTTGCATGAGCAAAGTGCGGAAGTGAGACAAAAGAAAGTCACAAGGCATCTCCTGGTAGAAGAGGTAGAGAAACTGGGCTAGCCGTGGAAGATCATAGGAGCGGTAGAGTTTACCGATGTAGCCCAGCTTGGAGAACTCAAGAGTGACCCATGCTGTAGATCCTTGTGAGTTGATGTGGCCACGAATGGAGGTCAGAAAACCTTTAGAGCAGGTCACATCATCCTCCAGCATGATGTAGTACTGGGAAAGGCCAGAGCTGAAGTCGACCAAGAAGGCATAGTCCACGTTCTGCTTGGACCGGAAGGTGACCCGGTCTGGGGCATCATTAAAGTTTCTCTTTAGCCCTGTAAGGGGAGGGTAGAGCTCCTGGTCAGCATGGATGACCAATAGCTGCCCTTGGATCAGATTTGTGGAGAACTGCTTCTTAATGCTGTTAAGTGTCTCTTGGACCCAACTGAGGTCGAAGTCTGCCAGGAGGACCACCACCACCATCTGAGACAACTCTTCCTCTGAAGACTGGTTGAAGATGGAAGTAAGGGTGGTCAGAAGGTAACTCTCCTTCTTCCTCTTAACAGATGAGAGTCCCACGGTCAGGTACTCTAAGAAAAAACCAAAACAGGTCACAGTTGTAGTCATTGATAATATCTGGCTATAATCGTTTTTTTATTTGAAGACAGAAGCTAATTGAACCAAATGGTGAAATGGATGGAAAGAGCAGATTCTGAACTTCAATTCCAGATAATTAGTGCTTCATCTACATATGAGTTATGAAAAGTTATTGTTGTGTGTACAGTTTTGGTTTGCATTTCTTAAGGAGATTAATCATTACTGCTTAAGTCAAATTATTATATGGGCAAAACATGCTTGTCATACAAGGGAAGACACTTTGATGAACATGATGAACATGGTGGGGGCGGGTCTCTGACGGTTGCAGGAGTTTGGAGCGAGAGGCGGGAGAGACTTTGTCCTTTAATTCAAGTTTTTGTCTTAACACAGAGATTCTTTCGGGTTTGAAGAAGAAAAGTAAGTTTTGTTTTTATCTCACAGCTTTTAAAAGTGTGACAGAGTTGGGAAAACAAATAAACAAAGCCTTCTTTGTAAAATTGATGACTGTTCATTATATATAATATATTGGGTTGACATAGAATTGCGATTAATCGCGATTAATTTTTTACAGATTTGCGATTAACTAGTTAATTTTAATGAATCGCTTTACAGCCCTAGTAAAAATAAATATAACAAAAAGAATTCGCCCATGCAGTGGTCAGCAAAGGTTTTAGCACCCTTGGTCAAATTATGTTTCGATGAAAAAGTACTGTAAAGGAGTACACATTCTCTAAAGAGAACTCCTTTCTGCTAATTTGAACAAAAATGTTCTATTTTTTAATACAATAGAAAGTACCTTGTGTAAAATGTATGTTTTATTTCCCTGGTCAGTCCATCTCACAGCTGAGACATTAAGAGTCAGTTTCACAGACAGGGAGTAAACCTAGTCCCGGATTACACAGTGCTGGGAATAGAGATTTTCCATTAAAAAGGAAAGGGTTTTCCACACTAGGCTTAATCCCTGTCTAGGAAAATGACCCCAAAACAGAAATAGGTTTTCACCTTCAATCAATGGCAACAATGCATGGCATTTGACCAGAGTGGTTTTGCATGCAATTAAAGCTGCTGTATAACAACTGAACTTTCACTGGGATTTTTCCTGCTTCGTTGAGAAATAAAAGCAAGCTCTAACTCTGCATGTCAGATTAAGACTCGTGCAGTGCATTGACTTCAAAAAGAGTGTTCCCTTGCTGGATATCAAGTTAAAATTCTCACTCTGCTCCTTTCCAATGAATCCTGCCAGCAGACGAACTCCGGTGCCGAGACACAGTGGCCTTTTCGCAGCATCCTGAGGGCATGGAGCACTGCTAGAGTTCACAGACACAACAACGTACCTGTTCTGCATGAACACCTGCAACAGGATCAAAGATAAGATAAGATCAACCTTTATTAGTCCCACAAGTGGGAATTTTGCTCAATAGATTAAAAAAAATTGCTAAAGAATAATCATATTAAAAAAAAAAAAAAAAAAAACATTTTTATGATTCTATTTGTTTGTTCCCTCACTCTTTGAGTGGCTAGGGTGGTTCTTCCTCTCGACCATCGGTCAGCATAAGTGTCCTCTTTCTCTGGGTGGGTTGGATGGTCCTTGTATATACACATATGTGTTGGGCGAAAGTTTTGGTCTAATATTGTCTGTTATACAATGTTTATTTTTCTGTCTATACAAGGCACTATAAAATTATCAAAATTATAATTTTATAGTATAACTTATTCCTTACTAGGGTATTAAGCCTTTCCCGGAGACAGCACACTCAAGGCAGGGACTGACCCTGGGCGGGGCACCAGCCCACCGCAGGACACACACACATACACACAGATTCAATTAAGAATCTCCAATTCACCTGACGCGCATGTCTTTGGCCTGTGGGAGAAATTTGAGACCCTGGGGAAACCCACACCGGCACGAGGAGAACATGCAAACAACACACATAATGCCAGGACCTGGTTATGAAACCCCCAACCCTGGAGATGTGAGGCACTGCATCATGGTGGGGCCTATTATTATTATCATTATTATTATTTTCAGTTTTTCTTGGTTGCTTTGGTACATTTCTCACATCATCTTTGCGACATTTGCAAAACAATGTCTGAATTTCTCAGAACATTTAGAGCAAACAACAAAACATCAGGGATTGAGAATCCGTAGTCCATCTCTAAAAAGCAAATATTTATGGCAATCATGATTCACGGACAAGATATTTAAAATGTTTAGTCGTGTTATGAATGTAACATTTGCACTCTATTAGCATTTTCTGACATTAACTCTGCAAGACATCTGAATGACAAAAGCAGGAAACATAGAAAAAGGAAAGAAAAATACATCACTGATTATGTTTGAATGTTTGTATAGTGACAGACCATGCACTGCAATTACAGACCAGAAAAAATACAGTACAATGCCTTATGCATAATAATATACATAATGAAAAATCAATTACAAAATCTACTATTGTTGACAATCCTGTATGTTGGGCCAGATATTCTCTTACACATCACAACAGATATCTTCCTTTGCAATGTAGCGTATAAAAAATCATCTAACCTCTTGTCGAAGGCACCAGTCACATGATGTGCATGAGGCACAGGAAGTGACACGCATCACAGGGTATATAAACAGGAAGTAGGTTACTCTCTTGAGTCCTCATGTCAGACCGACCCCAGCACATCTCAACTGATACCATGAGTACTCCGGTCTCATTCTCTTGGTTTATATATCTACCTTGTGTGTGTGTGAGAACATTAGTTCCCAGTGGTTATCTTTACTCTCTTGTGGAGCGTTCTCAGAGCAATGTGCATGGTTTACCGACTCGCATGTGTCTTGTCTGAAATAGCTGCACACATAGTGATGTTCCCACCCTGCTGGCCTAGCACATCAACAGTAGCTCTCTGTCCAAATCAGATTACACCCACATTTCCTTCCTTTGGCCAATTTGAAGCCAGACTCATCTAGCTATAAGAAAATAGGAGGTGATTTGCTTGATACCCAAATAGCCTCTTCCTGTTGAGGAGTGAAAATATATGCATGTTACTCTTGTGCATTCAGTCTAGTATTTTTTCCTTTAACGAGCTGGAACAGCCAAAGTGGCTGGAAAAGCTGCATTTCATTGTAAACATGGCAGCGCACTTGAACAAGCTGAGCCCAACTCTTCAGGGGAAAGGAGGCACAGGGGAAAGGAGGCAACCTCCTGCACATGCTGGAGGTTGTGTTAGCACTTGCTCAGAATAACAAATGGAGTGTTTTTGAGAACCTTCCAATACTGGACAAATTTTTAAACATGAAATGCCATCCCCACACCTAAATAAACATGAAGAATCTTGCATTTGGAATCCTGCTGATCTTTTGATCCACATACGCATGTGAGCATGTCTTCTCCACCATGAACTATGTTAAAAACAAACACTGCTCATGCCTCACAGATGTCAATTTACGATCCTGTGTAAAGGTGAAGGTGACATCTTGCAGCCCGGATTTGTAGACAATTATATTTATGGAAAATACAGCCCATGGGGATGAGATAAATAATGAAAAGAAGGGGCCCCAGGACAAACCCCTGGGGGACACCTGTGGTAACTGGATAGGGTTGTGATGAATAAGATTTAAGTTGAATAAACGGTCTGAGAGATATGATTTAAACAAGTCAAAGGAGTATGCGTTATGCCAATAGATTTTAATCTATTAAGAAGAATAGCATGGGATATAGTGTCAAAAGCTGCACTTGGATCAAGAAGAATTAGAATGGTGAGTAAACTAGAATCAGCTGTATTGTAAATGTATTAATTACTGTATCGTATGGTAAAATAGTTGATTTACATGAAATGTCACAATGATTGAGTCATTGAAAGGCCATGATTTATAACAGAAAGTTGTGGACAACTAAATAAAACCAGTTTCCTTTATGAGATGGAAAGAGTATGTAATAAACTCAGCAACGTGTGACATGGGAAGGGGTGGGGAGTTTTACCATGTGCTCTGTCCATTGCTCTCTTCTGATGCAGATGTAAATGCTGGTGAGGACGATCAGGCCCACTACTATCCGTACCACTGATTTGACGTGGCATCTCATCCTGAATCTGCTGCAGCCCACATTAATGCTGAAAAACAAACACACTGCATTAACAAACAAACACTTTCCCTGAAAATACATGCATCCTCGATAGCCTTGGGTTGCCTCCAAACTGCCTGCTGTCTGACCCTTAAGCAATAAACTGGGCAAAAACAAATTTCCCCATTCACAAATGGCATGTTTGCTTCTTAGGCCTGGAACTAGGTTAATGGAACCAGGAATCGAACCTAGGACTTCCTTATTGCAGTAGAGTTATAGCACAACAGACTACAGACTACGAAGAAGGAAGAAAAACAGTGTAGATGTACAGAAGCTACCTTCAGTGTAAACATTTGTAGATGATGCATATGTAACGAATGTCTTGTACAAACATGGCAAATTGTGCGAGTAATGCAGTATGTGAGCAGTGTTTACCTATACACAAATGCAAATGTAAACATTCACTCCTGTAGCAACGATAAAATGTTACAAGGTGGTGTTATGGAGGGCAGGCCAGGGTGTGGACTAGACAGTTCAGTGTGGGAGGGGCAGCAGGAGCCAGACTTAAGGGTATTGCAGAGTCTAGCAGATCTGCTCCTGATGCAGTGCAATCGTCTACCAGATGGGAGGAGTTGTATTTTATCCAATTTTCCTAAGGAAGTTTTGGCTCAATTTAAATTCTCCACCAGAATCAGAGAAGGCTGATTCACCTATATTTTCATTCATTTAATAATTAATGAATGATAATCACTTGATTAGTTACTGATCAGTGATTATTTTATTATTTGTAAATAAATGTATTATCTCAAGCAGGGTTTATTAGCTATCAGCATGAACTGTTTGTCCAACAAACTAGTTCAGGCAGGATACAGCAATTAACCTTATAAAGCTATTCTTAATTGCGCAGTTAAAAAGAGTTTCGCTTGAAGTAGGGGAATTAGAGATCAATTTATTTATTAATTTTAATTAAAAGAGCACAGGAGCGTTATCTTTTTGCGGAGTAGTGACTTCACTTTTCTGACAAGGAGCTGGAATACTGGTCACACCTTTTAAGACGATATTTATTCTACACGGGACAAACATAAAACAGAGACATACACTAAACATGAATGAGAGGGTGTGATATTTGAAAGTTACTGAAAAATCCTGGAACAGCAAGCTTCATGAAACACAACTCAGTAATTACCAAAGGTTAGCACCCTAAATCTGTCTTTGCACCAAGATACCGAATTTAGGAGATCTTATACTTATTAATTTGGAGTCTCAGGAGAGTTGTTCAGAAGTCTTGGCGCTGCCTTGAAGCTGGAAATGTT
>JBBPDB010131032.1:0-16386 GCA_037974465.1 Brachypetersius altus
AATAATAATAATAATAATAATAATAATAATAATAAGAAGAAGAAGAAGAAGAAGAAGAAGAAGAAGAAGAAGAAGTTTCTTCCAAGCTAGGTGGGTGACATGGAAATGTTGAAATTATACCTTCACATGAAGCTTGGCAATTCTTTTATCAACAACAGCAGGAAATGCATGAAGCAGAGAGAGAAAGAGAGAAAGTGAGAGGAAAATGCACTGCATTTATGGCAGTAATGGCCTCCAGTCTGTCATGAAAAAAGGGATCGAGAGATGGCATACATCAGGAAAAGAGCCCATCGCCTTTGACATCTATGCTGAATTTGAATGGGAGAGGGAGGTTTTGGCAGGTTTTGGTTGGTGGAAGTTGGGTATGAGGTAATTCTGGAGCCAGGAGGAATGGCTTCTTTTGTATTCATCTCCATCTGCAAATACAGGGTTCAAGCAGTGCTGGTGACAATCCTGAATGCCTATTCATACAGCTTCTTGTACATAAAAAATGCATGCTACTTTAAAAGTGCCAAGAAGGCTTGTTTAGAACAGTGCCAGAGTGTGTCGGGTGAGGGGGAGTCACACAAGGGTTGCAGAAGAGTTATCAACTCCCTGAAGATCTGATCCCACCAAGCAGCTGGAGGCCTAGTGGTTAGGAAATTGCCCCTGTGATTGTAAGTTCATAGGTTTGAATCCCTGGACTGAAAATGGCACCTTTGAGGTTCCCTTGAGCAAGGCACTGTCCCCACACACTGCTCCCCGGGCGCTGTGTTCCTGGCTCCCCACTGCTTCACTTGGTGAATGGGTTAAATGCAGAGACAGAATTTCATGATGTGGTGTGTCCGTGGATGGCAAATGGTCCCTTCACACTAATAAGCCCTTCTTGATTTTAGATATGATCAGATCTTTTCGGAGCAGGAACACTCTGCAACTTGCAGAGCCTGCTAATCAGCAGCGGCATCATTTTGTCTATCACCATTATGTTTTTATCATTGATAAGATGTAGGTATGTTTAAATTTCTTCACTAGATTACTGAGAACCTGCAGCTGTGTGTCATGTTTCATATGGCTAGAAGGCAAAAAAATGTCCATAAGATGTGAGAGTGTGTAAGCTTTTTATCCACATAAATGCTCTTTAGCAATTATTAATGTCAAATGATTTATTGGAATAATGATGCTGCTGCAGGGTATGATAACACATAATCTGAGCCCTTCATAACACTGGCTTAACAATACTACTGCAGCTGTCATAGGCTATGATGAGTTGTCATGACAGATTGTGTCCATTAATTTCATGTTCCCAATGCCAGTAACTTTCACAGAATTTTACGATGTGATTTTAAGCATTTATTTTGTGTGTTTATTTTAATTGTTTCAGTACTTAAAATCACAATTACCAGTGATGGCCAGAGATATGACCAGTGACACTGTCATATAAAAGAACCAAATCTATAAGAAGATTGTGAGGGGCAGCCTTGATTCTTACAATGTTTTTAAGCTGTCCCTTCTTTTGTTGTTGTTTCTACAGACTATCAAAACGTCAGTTGCCCTTCACAATGTGAAAAATGTTCGAAAAAATTAACAAGTGCTACATAAGCATGCCATAAACATGTCATAGGCAACTCATGACAGAACATGTGCATTAATTTCACGTTTCCAAAGCCAGTAAATTTTAAAAATGCTACAATGTTGTAACAACTGGGTGCTATTGTGGTCCTCCTCCTAGAGGTTCTGTGGTTCCTTCATTTTCTCCTCTATAAAAGGAGCAGAGAGGTTAAGCAAGGCTTTCAGCAGCAACATCTACTTGTTAAAACCTGTATGCAGAACCTGGGAGTTCTCTTGTGCAGTGATTTGTACTTGAATGTAAGCATATTATAGTCAGATGTATATTTGGATTAATGCATAATCCACCTGTGGGGGGAGCAGGTGGGTTTTTGTTCTGTTTTTGTTTTTTTTTCTTCGCTTTACAAGTTGGGTGAGGTCGGTTTCCTGCTCCATTCGGGATAATACCTTTCTATGGTTTCTCTGGAGGAGTGACTGCTGGAGACTTTCCCAGGACTGACTGGAAGAGAGAGAACAAGGCCGTAGTTCCTGTAACTACTTGAGGCCGGTTTTCCAAGGAATGGAATTACTATTTGATCTGTGATTGTACATGTAAGGACTTTTGGGATTGGTGTGTATTTGGGTGTGTATATTTGTATTTGTCTGTTACATTGTGTGGTCATGACAATTAAGTTCACATGTGAATTTAAGCATCAAATATTACAATTACTAATGGTACTAATGGTAACATGCCACTGTCACATAAAAAAAAACTAATCTATAGTCATGAAAGCGTACGACATCTGCAACGACACATTAATGGCATGGTGTTGTCAGTGTTATGTAGCACAGATACATTTATTCTAACATTTTTACACATTGTAAAGGGCAACTGTAGAAAAGAAAAGAAACACATTGACAACATATGCAGTGACAGATAAACAAGCTTAAAACATTGTAACTGTTAGAATAAAGGTTGCATATCAAAAATCCATTTTCTCGAAACATTGTGTTAACATTTTATGATGAGTTTATTCTAACATTTTCTAAAAAATAAAACAGTGACAGCAAGCATAAAAACATTGTAACTGTATGGATCAAGGTTACATTTTCTTGAAAAATTGTGTGAGCATTTCATTATAGGTGGACAAACAGAAATGGTCTATAGGGTTATGTTTTATATTACTGTTTAACATAAAATTTAAGGTTCAATTTCAGAGAAACGTGCTTTCATTGTGACGAGTTCCTCTAACATCCAAAAAACCTACTGAAGCAGCTTTTTACTCCACTGGTCACGTCAACCCTGTCAAGCACATAAGGTGAGAAATACACTGTGCTAGACATCCAGCTTCTGTTCCTTTCCTGGCAAGACCACAGGCAAGTGTTCTATTGGACAACAGATGGTAAACAGCACAAGTGAGCTTTAAACTCATTAAAGCTCAACTGTGCACTGCAATTACTTGAAATATCATTTTCTGTCTACACTTTAGCCCTCAGTGTTGAGCTTTCCTCTGAGCTTTCCACAGTGCAAAACAACACATTTGTTAAAAAATACTCTTGTTGAAGTTCAATTATCTTCTTACCAGTGTTGATGGCCCATCAGCTGTTTGGTCAGAAAATGTTAAGTGTGATCCCTCAGTTAGATCCTTAGTTACAGAGTTCATAGGTGGTTAATGTAGCCACATGTAAGATAAAATAAGACAGAACTTTATTTATCTCGAGGGAAATTCTTTTGTCGTGAACATGCTCAGTGCATTAAGAGGAATAAAGATGACAATAAAGAGTTTATAAAAGACAATAACAGCAGTAATAGTGCAAACGGAATAACAAAATAACTAACAATCACAGTAACAGATATAATATAATAACAGATCAGTAGTGCAAATGGTTTTGAAAAGTGACTTAGTGTGCAGTGCGTAAGACTTCCAATATTTACGCTAATTGGTGACTGTTGGGGTCAGGGTTAGGGTAGGGTTAGGCTCAAGGTTAGGGTTAGGGTTAGGGTTAGAGTTACGGACCATGAATCTCCATTTCTATGGAATTTCAACCTGTTTTAACCGCTTTGCAAACAAAAACGATTTGGATTCAACTTATTTCTCTTGTGCTGTCCCTCAGTCACCAGTTACCGCTGATACTGGTGGTGTTGCACACTGCACATTAAAATACATAGGGCAATAAACACTGTCCTTGCATGAAAATGTGAAGTGTTGTCCTAGTAAGAAAAAAACCCTAAAGGATGATTGCAGCACATATTTTGATTAAATTGTATTTTGCGATGGCTGCGTGAAAATTCGTGTGACGTGGCCCTACTACTACAAGAATTTCCAAATGTTCCTTACAGTCCTTTTGTGAATAAAACATGATGACATGGACTTATCATGTCAGCTCCTCAAAGTCTCAGCGTGCTAACGGTCCAGAATCTGCTCTTCTTTTATATCAAAGAAGATTTGCACTCTCTGGTTCGACTCCAAACTCTTCTGTCAGGAAGCTCTGGCAAATTGACAGGTATCAGGAGACTTCCATTATCAGCAGGCCATCTGTCTCTATTCTTCATGCTGTTGCACATTTGCCCTCAAGGAGTCCTAAAAACCAGCTAGAAACATGAAAGAAGCCTGTACTGAGCAGATCCAGATCCAGAAGCCAGCATCCAGAAGCCCTGAATCCTGAAAAATTTCAGAGTAAGTCAGTAGCAAGATTTAGGGCATGGATATAAAAACAGAAGCCTTCTTTTGTCTCCGTCTGAATTGTCGGGGCTCAACAATTTATATATTGGCTGGGGGGTTCCATTCTTCAACAGGCACAATACGAGGTAAAAGGAAACATGACTAGAGCTGTATTGAGATGGTTTTTGTTAACCCCTGGTTCCATTAGTGGTCATGCAAAGAGGCAGAAAGAACATTGTGCATCTAGCATACAAAGACAGAGTACCCCATTTTTGTATTATTCCATTTGATTTGTTTTGCCAGTCTTGTTCTTTAAGTAAACAAAATCTCTTCTGATGCTCATTATTCCCTTAAGAGTGGAGTCTAAGCATTCCGACTGAATGAATCTTTTTTGCTCCCTTTGGGGCAAATTTGAAGCCTATGCACGCACAGAAAACATTAAGGTTTTTAGTTATGGTACAGACGCCACTGATGTCCCAAAACTGAGACTGGGTCTTCATGATCTAGACCAGTGTTTCCCAAACCTGGTCCTGGAGGCTTCAGAGTTTTCCCTTCGGAGTTGTCTCTGCTTCAGCTCAGTAAGTTAATGAACTGATAAGTTTGATGATGGAGCATGAGAAAAAAATATTTACAGCAAGGAGCCTTGAGGACCAGGGTTGGGAAACTGAATGGGTTATTTTTTGCAAAATCTTTGTACTCAAGAGGAACAACGCAACAGGGGAGCTCTGGAGAGTGAAATATATTTGAGATTATATATTTTTTCATGGAATTAACATTTTCTACACATAATGAAAAAAAGAGACAGACAGAAAAGGCTCTATAGTGAACTGTAATAAACAAGCTGTTACAGTCACTAAAAATTCTGGTAAGTTCATGCAAATTTAATTTTGACCACAAAGTACAGAGTAAAATTTAGAAAGAAAAAATCTTTAACAAACACCTTATAACTTGCAATGGTTGTACTTGCCTCTGGACAAAGCGGTCATAACCACTGGGTTCCCTTAACCCCAAGTTGCTCCAGGCAGACTGTCCCCTTTAAATAAAAGCTTCTGATAACATTTCATGTTACTCAATGTTGAATATTGCAGGTACCACAGTATTCCTGCTATAAGCCATTTCACTTATATATGGCACTTAGCAGCAAACTCAGGGAGGTCTATAAAGTAGGCTCAGTATGGAGAGGTCGGAAGCGATGAACTACATTAGTCTGGAAAAAGGGTAAAACACTAACAGTCACCAGTAGGTAAAGTGAAGTGGCCCTTTATAGTCATGTAAGAACACACCACACCACAGCACACAATGTGAACAATGTGAAATTCTTTCTCTGCATTTAATTTATTCAACAAGTGTAGCAGTGGGCTGCGTGGGGGCACCCGGGGAGTAGTGTGAGGGGACGGTACCTTATCTAAAAATGATAAAAGATACAGTAAAAGCTATGTTTAATTGTGGAAAGAGATAATAGAATTTCTTTAGCAGAATCTCTAATTTAGTCCAGTAGCAAAGACTTGCACAATCACACAGCTACCATGTTGTGAGAGTAAGGGCTTTTAAGACAGGTAAAGCAATATTGCATCTTTTTAAACATTAATCTAATTCAACAGAAGGCGGCTCAAATTGGGCTAGCATCACATAGAGTGATGAGGAAAGCTAAGGCCACCCTAAACCCAGAGAAAAAACCCAGTTATGTTTTTTTGGACTCCAGGCCATGGATGGCTGCAGTACCACCAGGAATACAACTTGCAATCCTCTGGTGATAAAGCAAATAGAAAGATGGAACAAATGGCAATTTAAAGAATTGATTATATGCTGCTAACGTCACTACACATAATGGATCAGAGCTGAATCAATAGCATTGCAATGGCTCAATGATTTTACTGCTTCCAATTGCTCCCCCAAAACAAATGAATGGCTTCACAATAATTAATCAGCAAATTGCCCTGACTGTTTTATGCAGAGCAAAGTTCATTAAATTACTCGTAATCCTCATACTGACTGGATTAAAAAGCATGAGCAGACATAAATATTATATATTTTTTTTTACACTAGTTCCAGCAGACACAGGGGAGTCACTGTCTGGCGGTGAACTGCACCTTGTCAGCTGGAATGAAAAACACATGGATCAATAATACTCACTCAGGCGTTGTCTTTGATAATTGAGGGAAAATGTTAACATGCTACCAATAAATATCAGATTCGTTTCAGGGGCAGCTGATTGTTGCTAACAGTCTAAGCCTGGTAATTAAATGTAGTTGCCATGGGCAACCAAAGCACAAGCGGTCCATGTGTGGGAAGGAGTATTGAGGTCTTTGGCATGAAGGGACTCGTATGATACTGCTTAAATAGAGAACATCAGGCTCTACGTCCACAATTATGTCCATATGGGCCCGCAGAGACCCTTGTTTGTAGGGCAGATGTTAAAGTCAGTGGGGGTTCCTAATTAATCTGCTTGCTGCAGCTCCAGTGCACAGCATCCAGACCTGAAGCACTGAAGCATGGAATCATATAGCATGGCTACTTGTGGCCATGTCTCAGTGTCTGATAATCAGAGAGCATAAATACATTGTTCGGGACTCCCCACAAAATTTGTATCTGTTTTCTTTCATTAGTTCTAATTGTGACTCACTGCATATGCATTAGAGCTGGGTGATATGGAAAAAATATAATATAAGGATATTTAAAGACATTTTCAAGATGCATATTGTGTTTTGTGAAAGTGTCTTGAAGCAAACATGGATAGTTTTAATGAATGTATGTGTATATGCTGATGCAAGCACCAATACTGTCTTTTCCCTCTATTATACAACTAAATTGTTAACAATACATTTGTCGGGAGGATTTGTCTTTGAATCCAAAATGCCTCACTACTTCCTCAAAAGTGTGCTATATGACATATAAATATGTTATACGTTTATATGTTATATAAACGCGAAGCCCACACTCTGAACTCCCTCGGAGTGAGCAGGAACCGACAGCCAGGCGGGTCTCCATGCTTAAGACGTGTTTTATTAAAGAAAACAAGAAACAAACAGAAACAGCCATGATGGCCACCAGGAATCAGGATCATAAAAAACAGACACAGGCAGGATGTTGAGGTGATGGACACACGAGGGTAAACTAACAGACACAGACTATATATACACAGTAAATCAAGACGTAAAACACAGGACAGGTGAAAACAAAGGAGACACATGACACAAGAACAGAACGTCAAAATAAGAGCACAGAACATGAACAGAAAACCAGCAAAAACAACTGAAAAGCGACCGAACCGTGACAGAAGCAAGTGTTTCTTTATGTACGTAAAAAGGAACATAATTTAGCACTACACAATAAATTATTGTTACGTTGCACAAACCTAAGATACATTTTAATCCACACATTTTATTCAGCTTCATGTAATTAGGAGCAGATGAAATGACCAGGATAAACTATGTGTCTGAGTGAAGGAACAAACTGAAGGTAAAGGATGTAGATTATCCCAACTATGATGTTATTCATGGTAATATGACCGAGAGTGTTCCAGTTGCTTAGATATGTAACTGTTAGTTCGGGTAGCACAATATGATAGGATGAGAAGTGAAATAATTTGTGATAAGAGCACTTTTTAAAATGATACAATATATCATTGATTTAAGCATCTCTCGCCTGGTAATGACCCACTTTTCACTGCAGCTAACTACATTTTTTGACCTGTCGCTGTGATGGGCAAAACAACAAACGTTAAACTAGAGCCAGAAACAAATTGGCAGTGATGGGCAGTGAAATGTTTTTACCGACTGAAAAGGCTGAAAGAAAACCATATCCAGGTACATATGGCAGCTGCAATTAATGTGGTTCCAAAATATTGAGCTAAAAAGGACTGCCACAGTTTTATTGCTCTATCTGTTTCTATTCTACTTTTTGGCAAAAGGACTAGCCCTTTATAAAACAACCTTTGGTACAACAACACACCAGGCTGGGCGTGATCACAAATAATGCGATGTTAAGTAGTAATAAGCATGGCAGCCTATTATGACATCATCTTTTTTCTTTATTTATACTTACCACACATATAGCGACGGCTTTTATGAAAAGCGACTTCCATTCTCTACCTACAGGGGGCAGTCTCTCCCTGGAGCAACTTGGGGTTAAAGGTCTTGCTCAGGAACCCAGTGATGGTCTGCTGAAGGTAGGATTCGAACCAATGACCTTTTGGTCCTACCCACTCCACCACGCCAACGTCAGGGAATAAAACATTGTAATATAGATTGTTATAGGTCTTCAGTGTCACCACACATACTTACTTTTAATTCTTTAATTTATGGTACTTTTTGGAAATCAACTCAACAACATTTCACATGTATGATTCGCTGGCGAGGTTGTTCTACTGCCTTTCACTTTATGAGCACTGGGTTGGGCCCCAGCTCCCCCAGCAACCTGGTTAGCGTAAGCAGCTTAGATAATAAATGAATAGATGGAACATTTCTCATCAGTGAACTCAATAAAGTCTCAGTGCTGTGTGATCCTGTGGAGAAGGAATACATAAAAGGTTGGCATGTACCATTACTATTTAGAGGTACATGTAATTTACACAGTTGGACCATTATTTCATCTCACATTCGAAAAGATTTCGGCCGAAGGTCATATCTTATCCATTCTGGAATGCTTCTGGGGCAACTGATGCGCTTCCATTTGCAGCCAACCAAAAATCTGAGCACCCTTGCATTGGGCCTCACTCTGTGTACTGGTTCTGTCTGGTTTGTTTATCATTATCAGCCAGGCTTTATGCAGCGGGCCAAAGACTTAATAGTCAGTCGGCTGCTTCAAAGCCTTCTACCTTAAAAGCTATCATTCAGGGTGACTGAATTTGCATTAGCGTGAGAGTCTACATGATTATACCACCCCTTTCCTCTCTGCACACACATTGAAGGTAATGGAGCTCTTCAAAGACGCACTAATCTGTCTCCATGGCCAGGGTGATTTATATCACCAAAACAACACAATAAGGCATCATGGATAAATCTAGTCAAATATGGCGAAAAGTTCATACAGGGGATGGAGGCTTATACTGTAGGCAGATTGGTGTTTCCCAATCCTGGACTGAAGGCCCGTTGCCCTAAACAACTTATTATTTTCACTGCTTTCAATACACCTGATCAGCTTAATCAGTTCATTACCAGCCCAGCCGAGTAGCAGTGTGTGTCAAAGCCATCAGGACCAGGACTGTGACGGATGACTTTCCAAGTCTTTTGCAGCCAATTTGAAATATTATCCAAAAGAAAAGCCAGCAATTAACCAGAGTGCAGACAGGCGACAGAAAAGCATAATTTATTATTTTCTTCCCTTAATATGTCCAATTTAACTGACAAAAAAGATTATCAAGTGCCTTGAAGTGTTTTTTTAAGAATCTAAGACATTAGCAATTATTACCAACTCAAGCTTGCCTTATTACTCGATCTTAACACAACATGTGTGGAAATAATTACTAATCTGCATCCTGCATAAAAATATTGAACTTGTGTGTGTTTCATGACAAATAGAACTGAAAATCCCACTTAATTGGCACATTTGCAAGATTTTGCTATAGTATGTGACGTTATTTGTGCAAAATATTTGGTAATATATTTCTTGCATTTGTTTTATACTATACTAAATATAAAGTTGGGACATTTTGTATTTGACAATATATTGGAAAAAAATAACCCCAATAGGCCCATTCAAATATAAATATCAATATACTGTAAATGATATATAAGAAAAGACATAGTAAATGATACAAATGTGGATTGGTCTTAAATGGATCTTAAAACGCTAAAGCTTGCTAGTCTTCCTTAAAGTATTTTATTTGCATGTGCTTGCCTTATAATGTGTATAGCTTACTATACAATATAATGCATATATATTTCTTGTTCAACCTACATCAGGCAAATTGGAGAGAGATTATATTGGTCAAACCTTACTCTTATTTAATGATGTTTCTTTATTTGCACTGTTCTGTCACACAACATCTCTATTGAGATTAAGTTATTTTAACTTAAACTATATTCTCCTCTTTAGTATACTTTTTATTATGGTTAAGTTGGACTATTTATTTTCTTAATATATTTCTAGTCAGAGTATATTTTATTATATATTCAGGTATTTTTATTCTGTATTGTTCTGTCTTGTCTGAGTGTGCAGTCATGATGTGAACAGTTTCCTCCGGGATAAATAAAGTTCTCTGATTCTGATTATTGCACTTTGTGTACACTGAGCATCGCCATTTTGTCTCTCTGTATACTTGTATGCGGTTGAGATGACATGTGGTTCACTTTGACTTCGACTTTGACTAATTCGAATTTTAGGTAAGTAACAACACTGACACATCTTAGTATTTTATACCATTCTGGTGTCCTGGTAGTCTAGTGCCCAGCTCGTTAACGAGGTAAATTCACCAGCTATAATAAATAAGGTTTTAACTTAAATATGGTACATTTTTTCTAGATTTTTCGGAGTGGAAACTTTAACTAGCAGTGTTCATAATACATGGGTATACATGTGGGAGACTGCCAAGGAAAAAGTTTCAATGAATTAATGGCAATAAGACAGTGGCCTTTCCCAAACACCCACTAGTGGCACAGATGACAGAATCACACAGAAAAGCGATTGATCTGTCGCTACTGCAGCTTGGCATGGGTTTGGACTCCACTGCGAAACAAACACAAGCCAGGCAGACTGACTCCAATCTGTCACATCCACTGAGAATCTTAGTCACTTGGACACACAGACAGATGCATGCACACACGGCCCTTGTCTGCTCCTTCAAAGCCCCTGGCTCGCTTCAGTCTGTCGTCTCCATCACACTGATCATCCCTGGTCAATGGCTCTGTGAATTACACAATCAAACACCAGACAGTCGATTCATTTATTCAGCTCAAATGTGCACAGGAAGACTCGCAGAATGCACATCAGTACAGAACGATTACTTATGGAGCCTTCTACTTTATTCCAAGACCAGTGCCAGTCAAACAGTCCTGAGAAATGCTACTATCTTGTATGCAGGAAATAATGGGTCTTTACATGCATACTAATAATGCAATCGGTATTGGATTCTGGCAGTTTTGGCAGTTAATGTCTTTAGAATTTGCCTGCATTAGCTTCTGAAACTATTACTTTTAACAAGTACCATCTAAGAATATCTGCTATATCTGTTTAAACAGTCTATTCACACAAAATTATTATTTTCCATTTAAAAGTTATAAGGCCATTAGCCATCATTATGTACTGAGGGGGTGGATATAAAATAGGACTGTCACTGTGGATTATATCAATAACTAAGTAATCTAGCGATTATTTTGATGATCATTTATTTTAATGGTTTACATTAACATTGACGGTACTGGATTTTTACACTCTTCAAATAATTGATAGCAAATAGTCATAGTAGTTCATATAAATGAGTAAAATGTAGCTAATTGGGATGAATCATATCTTTCATTTTAAAAATATACGAGGGAACAACATAAGGTTCAACAGAATTGATTACTTTCAATTACATATTTTCAAAATGCAAACATGAAAATGTGTAATTTTTGAATAAATGCACTTTACAAATGAAATCTTCCACATCCAGGAAGAGCAACAGTGGTTGCATGATTCTGGCCCTTCATGACTGATAAACTCTCACTCTTAAATCTTATATTTTCTTTTCATGAGCATTATACTTTGTTGTTGTTTTTGTTAGTTTGCTGCTTGTTTATGTATGCATAGTTCTCTGTTATCCAAAGCAATGTCCAGCATAGACTGCCTAACAGTAGCGGTATTGCTGTTATTGCTCAAACCAGAAATGTCTTTTGCTTGTATTGTACATTATACTTCAGTCCCTATATGGTTAAACACATTACAGATTATCCATCCATCCATTTTCTGTGACCGCTTAATCCTTACGAGGGTCGAGGGTATCCAGAGCCTTTCCCACGGTCTACGGGTGTGAGGAAGAGACTCACTGTGCGCGCGCACACACACACACACACACACACACACACACACACACACGGTCAATTTAAAATCTTTTAAAAGCTGTTTTTGAATTGCAGTTGTGCACAACCCCACCAATAAGTCATCTTAATATTTTATGTACATTTATTTCTTAATAATATACTGGAATTGATCACAGCAACACACAGCTTGTCAGCAGCAGGGCCTCGAGTTTAAATAACATTCTCATGTTTTTCTCAGTGTTCATTTTAAGATCCTTCATAACCTTCTGGAAAGCTTTCTAGCCCCTCGATTTTTGCCCTAAACTGGGTTTTGTAATGCATGTATACCACTAATCCAGTAGGAAAAACATTTCTGTGGCAGACTATACACTGGTAAGTTGTGCTATACCTTTCAAACTTGCTGACAGCGGCCTGTTCCAGATAATAATAGTGAAGAAATCTCCTGCTTACTTACAGAGAGCTCCATCTCACAGCAGTGGTAGGTTGTGAAAGTACATTTTATGTTAATATTCAATTCAGAGCAGCAAACTGTTGAGTGCTCCCCTGTAGATGGTAGAAAATACAAAATGATGAAAAAAAAAAAAGAAAATATTTGCATTTTATAAGTTAAAAAAAAATACCTTGTAGAGTTTCATCACCACTAATTATTGATTTCCCACCTTGGATCACTGTGCAGATGCAAATATACTAAATAAGGTTCCAGGCCATTACATTTGTTGAATCCACCCATACTTCTTTCAGGCAGGATTTTAAAAGAAAAAAGAATAGCTTTATCGCTCCTCTCCTCTCAACGCTCCTACATTTGTAAACAGTTATCAATAAAGTAAACTGCATTTTCTCTACAGGGAAGAGCTGAGTGCCTCACAAGGTGGCACCAATTTTATAAGCACACAACCATTGCCACTTGTGCACTCACGCACTGTGCTATGCAGTACTAAAGTATTTTCAAAATCAAGTAGGCCATCGATTACTGGTCGATTCCCTGAAACAGTTTTAAATACTAAGCAGTAACGAAACTGTGCAGTATGTACTAGATGTAGGCCACTTGGTGCTAAATTTAAACAGTTGGCTGCCTAGTTTTCAGGGAGTTGCCTCTGTGATTAGAAGGTTGTGGGCTTGAATCCCAGGACTGCCAGTGGCCCCACAGAGCTACCCTTGAGCAAAGTACCGTCCCCACACACTGCTCCCCGGGCGCTGTGTTCCTGGCTGCCCTTCTTCTCATGGTGAATGGGTTAAACGCAGAGAAAAGAATTTCACATTGTTCAGTCTGTGTGCTGTGGTGTGTTCACATATGACAAATTAACACTGTACTGTGTTTACTTGTTTGTGGGTGGGTGGGTGGATGAGGGGTGTCTGAATACAGCTTTCTAGGTTTGGTCTCCCACCCCCAGCCAGAAATGAAGATCTCATAAGTCAGAGAAGTGTCTTGTCATCTAGTTTCACAAATTGAATAACATACATTTAATGTAGCTTTTACAATTAGAAGAGTTGACGCTTCAACTGTCCAAAATAAATGGAGACTGTTGTCTTACAAGAAGTAGATCATTTGGATAGCACAAAACGAGTGGTGGAGAGGATTGAAAAATGAAAACACTTTTAAAGCTACTTTTGCTGCAGTGTATGATAAGATAAACCATTATTACACAATCAGAGTACCCATGAAGAGAAATATGGCACATAAGCTTCTCAGCACTCCAGAGAAATAAACCTGTAGGTCTTTTGTGCTGCTCTGTGCATGGATTTCTGGTCTTTGCTGAGATGTATGACTGCAAAGGCAAAACAATTAGCAAAGCAATCAACTAAATGAATCATATTAGCGATGGATAATGGTTGACTTCTTATTCAAGCTGCGTTCTAACAGCCCTGATTGAACACACTCAGACGAGGGCAGATGTGGTATCATTACTATGTATATGGGCTTAAAATACAATTCCATTATCATGTGTGTGGAGCCCAGAGCCTTTCATCTTCAACAGGCGCAAAAATCATTAACCATTGACCAGAGGAATGATAATGGCCACTGGCCGTCTCGCACACAAACCAAATGGCACAATATCAACTTTGCAGGACAATAACTGGAGCAAATAACAATGGGTCAACAACGGGCCGCTGACCTGTTGACCTTAATCCAACTGGAATGAAAGACAGATCAGATCTACTGGTCAAATCAACAGATTTAAAGGTACTGAATGGCTTTGTTTTTGGTACAGTTTGCATCTGAACCACTGGTGTTGGTCTTGTGTTTTTCTTGGGTTCATTTTTTGTCCGTTTTTTTTTTTTTTATTTCATTTTGTCCATTTGTTGTCGCTTTGTTCTGGATGACCATGTTTCACTGTGTACTGTGTGAATGTGGTTGAAATGACAAATAACTGACTTGATTCATCTAAAACAACACCATACACTATAATAATAATAATAGTTACTTTTGTTCATCCTTTATTCTTAATGGAATACCCATTCATTTCTATTTTTTTCTGTAACTGCTTAATCCGTACTAGAGTCATGTGCTCAGAGTCAATGTGCACAAAGCACATTGCTCACATTTTTTGTCAATTCAGAATCCCCAAGTGACTCGACATGCATGTCTTTGTACTGTGAGAGAAACCGGAGACCCCTGAGGAAACAAACATCAAAGAAGAACATGCAAACTCTACCCACCCACACACACAAGGCCAGGGCCCATATTCAGACCAGCAACCCTGGAGGCGTGAGGCAACCAGGCTACCCACTGCACCACTGAGGCACCCTCTTAAAGGAATATTTCAATGAAAAATCTAAATTTCACAGTTTTAAGTCCCATATTTAATTGATACAACAAAGCATGGTTGGGTTCCAAATTGCCTTTTTGATTTAGTACCATAGATGTGAGGTTAATGTTCATAACAAACACTAGGCACTCAAATAGCCCTTCTGTAAAAACACATCCCCAAAACACACGGATCGTCAAGACTCATTTAGGTCAGCTGATATTTGATTTAATTTTGTTGATAGATTTGTACAGATCAGGGCAACACGTGCAAACAAATTCATTTATAGGTTAATTCAAGGGAATTGTTTTCAGTGAACTGTGTGGGTAATTCAATCTGGTTTTCAGTACAATGAACAAATTCTATGCCCAATGTCAGACAAATCGGTGAAGCGCAATGGCACCATTCCATATGTATGTGCATCTCGCCCCCATCATGCATTAAACACCTGTGACCTTACATGTTACTGGACCACTCATCTCCATCACTCAGTGTGTGCAAAGGTCCACAATTACTTTTAAAAATGTACTTTTAAAAATATTTATTCATTACATTATTTTATTAAACGTTTTTAAAGGATGTATTGAACAATCACTTTTATTTGCCAGCCATTTTAGAGCCTTTTTAAAAAGGACTGGAAAAGTATCTTTCTCTGACAAATACTGAAGTTCCTGCAAAAACCTGAGCAGACTACTAAATCAGTGTGATCAGTGTTACTGGGCTCTTTTGAGAGATGAGTGATGTGTCTGTTTTGTGGCATGATGGTACATCATTACTTGCTCCCTTTGCTTCATGATCCAGTGCTGATGCTCACATGCCCACTGTGGGTGCTTTCAGCAGAGAAAAGGGCTCAGAATGGGTACTATGACCAATTTGCGGCTGTGCAGGGGACCAGAAAATGGTGACCTGATCTGATGAAAGATGACCTAATCTGATGAATCAAGTCAAGTCAAATACGTGTTTAATGTTATTTCAACCATATACACAGTACACAGTGAAAGAACACTCCTCCAGGACCATGGACCAACACAATACTTTAAATATTTTCATCTAAAACCATAATATTGTGTTTCTTAAAGCAATTTTACTATGCTTTTCTAAATTCCAAATTGCTTTTCATCATGGTCATATTACAATAATCAACATCTTCAGTTTCCTTACTTTCTCTGGGACATTAGCTTCAGTGACATATTTAGCAGAATTCTTTGCCACCTTTCACCCAACAATATTTCTTTTGCAACTGTTTGTCACAAAACCCCAAAGCATAATAGATTTTCCCTCAGGCTCAACAGAAGACAAACAAATAAAAGCCTTTCTTCAAATAATGTGTAATCATGCATTAACATAAGAAATATTTATATTTAAGTTTGTATCGAGGTTATTTTGGGAATTCAGGGGTGTATAGCAAACTGTATGTCAGGGTGCCGGGGGAGGAATCCCCAGGACCCTGAACTGCCTCTTGGGAGGAAACACTCAGGGAAACGTGAATCCATT
>JBBPDB010131109.1:0-16371 GCA_037974465.1 Brachypetersius altus
AAACTGTGAATAATCTCTCCATCATTTTTTTCTTTGTTTAGCGGAGGGGGGTGTCACGTGGAAACCAAAAGGTAGATCATTTGCGACAAACAAAGAAATATGTATGGAAACGGCTCAAGGGCAGATTGTTTTTGCGATACACCAAAACGTATGCGACAGTGCGTTTTGGGGAGGGTGATGTCATCACGCACACCATTTTATTGATAAAATGCCAGTTGGATGGAAACGGGCTGGAGACAGTAAATTTCGCACACTTTTTTAGCGCATATTCTGTTTGTCGATAACAAAACGTCGCAAAACACTGGATGGAAACTTGGTTAGTGGCATCTTTGGCAGCTGCATGTTTATTAAAAAACAAATGGCTAAAATGTTTAGCTCCCATATAGTACACACTTTCTATTCTTTTAAAGCATAATTATTGTTTTTTCTTTATAAGGTTTTCCTCACCTAAGCGGTGATCATTAGAGATCCAGTATGAAAATTAGGTACACTTTTGCGTGTGAAGACTGAAAATTGCCACGCAGTTTACTACTTATCCCACGCATGCGTACTTGCATACCAGTTATATCAACCCCTTGTAGTAATGCAATAGCGCTGAGATAATATCTTAGCATCTTCTAATATACTGTTTATGGATTGTGATTTTTCTCCCAATGTGTGATTGGACCTTATTTGTAATTTTTGAAAGTAAATAGGGAGTGTCCGAGGAGGGAGAGTCTGTCCTGCTTGCTTTTTAAATTATATTTATTGTATTTTAGGCTGTATATTCACTGTTCAAAATCAGAATCAGAATCAAAGAACTTTATTTATCCTGGAGGAAACTGTTCACATCAACTGAATGTTTTATTTGCTCCAGTCTGACTGTATTGTTCGATATCTTGAACTGAGAGACTTTTATTACGTAATATGATATATATTGCATTGTTACACACCTTCTGCATTAATAGAATGTATAATTCATGTATTAAATACAGTGTAAATGGTTCTAACAAGTGGTGATGTCACTGCTCTTTATGGAGATTTTCTATTGCAGAAATTTACACTCAGATTAGTCAGTTATAAATCAGCATTCAGGTTGAAATATATGTTATTAGGGGTCTTCAAATGGTGATCAGGGACCCCTTGACAGTCCATATATTTGCCCTAGTTGAAATAATCCAAGTAAACCCAGACTTGTGCTTTTTTTGGTGCATCTGCAGTCATTTTACCACATAATGTCTGATAAAGTGGATTTAGGCGTATTGAAGCTGGACAAAATAAATTGTGGTGGATCATAGGCAGCTGAGCTGTATATTGTGCTGCTCTGCTGCCCTCTTGTGTACATGAGGTGCAGTGCAACTGATGTCTGAGTGCTTTACCTTCTTAGATAAACACTATGAATTATGTTAATACTCTGTTTGGAGAGTGTATATTTGTTAAAAACATACTTAACACAGTCATTTAGAGAAAAAACACTTTACGCCAAATATCTGCCATGATATATTTGGTGTCTAAAGTGATGTGTGATCACACCAAATAGTATCACACACAGCATGCCTTAATTATCACTTCTCTGAAACTCTCAAGTTGTAAATAAATTTTCTTTTGTGTTTTTTGTGGGATCTGTCCAACCTGCTCCAGCTCATTAACTTCTTCAGCAGTGCTTAATGGGCTGAACAAGATGCATCAGTGTTAGATAAGAGGGGTTGGAAATCCGTTTTTGAAGCAGGTTGAAAATAAAAACAACCTTTTATAGATCTCCAGGAGTGAATGAAATAAAACCGTAATATGCCACATTTTATGGTTTGGTTCATGGTGTTTGTGATGTGATTTTTTAAGGTATTTATTTATTACTCAGCAGTTAAAGAGTTAATTGACAGTGTTTAGAGGCATTCTAATCACATTAATGCATAATTTACTTAATACTGACAAGTATTTTAGCGTGTTAGTGCAGTTGTTTTTAAACCCTTTAATTTTGAAAGTTTGTGGCTATTTTGGGCTCGGGTGCGCGCAGTATGCAGCACCACAAGCCTGGGCTGGTTTTTGTGGGGGTCAGGTTTTTCATTATTTTTGTCCACATTATATGGACAAAAGTACTGGGATGCCTAACCACCCAACACCTACAGGAACTTGAATGACACGGCATTCAGATACATAGACTGTCATATAGAGCTGGTCCACTTTTGCAGCTTTGCAGCAGCCAAATAGTTTTTGTTTTGTATTTGATTTGATTGCATTCATGTTTCAGTTAATGCTTAAGATAACTTGCGTAACTGTGTTAAATGGTACGCTGCTGTTAAGAAGCACCTCATCCTCATCAAGATTTTGCAAACGAGAAGTTACTGCACTATTGTTCATATAGCAGTACTTTAAAAATAAAAAGTGCGCAATACACTACAATTGAATTAATGATTTAATTCTGCGTATAACAATGTGATTAATTGGGATTAAATGCAGAAAAACATGCAATTAATCGTGATTAAAAATGTAAGTCATTGCCCAGCATTAGTCAGAATACAAGTAGCAAAGATGAGCAACACACATGTGTCTCAAATGGCTCCCTATTCCCTACATAATGGTCTGTGTAGGAATTTAAATACGGTCTCCTGCACTCTGCGTAATAAAATCTAACAAAGAGCCACTGGTAAATCAGTCATGTGTGCAGAATTCAATCATGGACAATTTGTGTAATATATGGGTTTAGAAACTTAAATTTTATTTATAGTGTGCTATAAAGGAAGCAGGAAGCGATTTCGGAATCATAGTGCATCCAGACAAATCTATACAACAGCTTAGTTGTTTAAGAGAGGGAAAAAGAACAGCACTGGTCTGATAATCTAGGTTGCAGTATCAAATTTAAATAAGCTCCCATTTCAAACTATATATTACCAGGACTGTTGAACTCTGCTTGGATTCCAGTCCGGATTAAAGGTGCTGAAATCGTGGTATGAAATTTCAGCAGACTGCTTTTTAGTGCACATGGTGTATGAGATAAAGAAACAGACCAAGGCTTGTGAAGAGTTGGGTAAGACACACTTTTACCACTCTTATGGCGGATGCCTGGACGTATCTAGCAACTGAGAGGTTTGTTATAATAAAAGTGCGGAATACGACACATGGGCAATTAATTCTCCAAACATAATTCATGAAACACCATACAAGTGAACAGTTGATAAGCTGAAAGTAGTTGTTGCTGAATGGATCTGACTCTGCATGAAATTCATGCATTTGGATTATACAGCTGGATTGTAACCAGGGAAAATAATTTTGTCAACAAACAGAAAATCTGTTTCTTAGAAACTAAAATAAACTGAACTGTGGCTTAGAATTCTCAGAATTAAATGGGTAAACTGTTAAACTCCTACAATTAGTTCTACTACAAAACAAAAGGAGCAGTCTTTGCACACTGAACATATTTTGGCAGATGGATCACATTTGGGCTAAAGGGAACGTGTGCAAATTTGACTTTTCACCAAACCATCCACAACGTGGGCAAGTGAAATTACAGTGAAAATAGTGTTACTTTTTGTTCTTTTTAAAAATATATATTTTCTTATTCTGGAACTGTTCAGTTATGTGCAATGTATGGAAAAGGTGAGGCTAAGTGAGAATAAAAATCCTGTTTGCATACAAAAGGCAATGCTTTGGATTAAACCAAACACACAGTAGGAGGATTTGGAGAAAGACTTTGGGAGGAAATGGGATTGCTGAAAAGCACTCACTCCATTGTACATTAAAACAGATTAAAAGCACTTCTGACGCATCATCATGATCCAAGGCAGATGAATACATGTGGAGGTGCATACAGTGCAAACCATCACAATACAGAATGCATAAGTGAATGTACCAGATTCCAAAAAGGCACAGAGCTGCTTTATGTGTTAAATTGGCTGTAAGCAGGGGTGAAGTGGCAGTGAGATCAGCTTGCTGGATTGATAATGTTCAACATTTACGTCACTCTCGCCTCCCTTATTAGGCTGAGCGACTCAGGACATAAAAGCCTCATACAAATTGCTGCAAATCAAGGAGAATTCCAAGAAACCAGAGAAGGGGTGTACAAACACACACACACACACATACTCTCTCTCTCTCTCTCTCTCTCTCTCTCTCTCTCTCTCTCTCTCTCTCTCTCTCTCTCTTTTTTTTTCTCGCTCTCTTTCTCTTTGTTTCTCTTTTTAATGCTTTTTTTATTCCATCTACTTCCCTCTGTTCAAATGTTTATTTTTCTTTGTTTTTTCTTTCTTTTTTTGACTCTCTTCTCTCGCCTTCACTTTCCCTTTCTCCCTCCAGCGTTGTCCTTTTTTTCAATTCCTGACTCACTCTCTCTCTCTCTCTCTCTCTCTCTCTCTCTCCCTCCTCTCTCTATCTTTCTCTCTCTCTCTCTCTCTCTCTCCCTCCCTACCCTCCCTCCACCTGTATCTCTGTATCTTCTTCTATAGCTCTTTCTTCCTCTCCACTCTGAAGGCTGCGTTGCCTGTGTATTCAGTCAGTGGTGTGTTGCTGTGTTGCTGTTGCTGTTGGTCCCTTAGCGATGAGTCTGCCTGTGAGTTCGGAGCTCTGTTCACTGGAGAGAGTGGCCCGTTACCGCAGCGCCTGCATCAATGGCTCTCCGTACGCCATTAACAAGCCCATTGACATCAAAGGGAGAAGGAGATGGTAAAGTTGACTTTTGTGAAGTGGAAGTGCTCCTGTCCAGCTGATTAGCTGCTTGATTTGAGTTTGCATCTGAAACTGTGCATTCAGTTTGACATGGTCCTGGGAGATGCCTATGAAGTGGGTGCTTTTTTGTGTGTCTTACTTTTGTTGGTCTTGCAGGCTTCACTGGTCTGATCTGCTGAATGCCCATCTTTCTATAGTGTTGACAGTTTAATGAATATGTACAGCCTATGAATATGTACAGAAGTTAAGTTCCTTGCTTTCCACACATGCTGCAAAGTCATCAATAATAGGACTTGAATTGCTGCTGAAATATGGTTGTGAGGATATTGATTTGTAGGAACCCTTTAAAGCCCTGACCCATGCTTTACACTGCCTTATCTCTGTCTCTGCTGGCCACAAGGGGCTGAATGGCATCTCTTCAGTGACAATAATGATTCCTGCTCTGCTAATATTAGACCTTGTCAGGAGTTATAAATGTCTACCCTTCCGTCTATCATCACTTTGGTGCTGGTGTTCTCATAATAGCACTGTCAAAGGCAGACCATATCTGCTCCAGTTCTGTTGTTTGCCCGGGAAAAACAGCTATGGGTCAATATCTGCAGTGCCCTGAAAGACATGTGTGTGCGTGTATGCGTGTGTGGGCAGGTGCGTATTGCAGGTAGGGGGCTGAATGCTGGGCAACAGCCCTGCTATCAGATATGTGCCCAGTGCTGCTGTCATTAAAACACACAAGCATAGAGTCCAAGAGGCTGTCAGAAGGCAGAACATTTTTACATACTCTTTCTAAAGTTGCTAGAAAAAGACAGGCTGAGCTATTTTCAGTAGATTCACTTGAAACACAAACAAAGCTTTATCCTCTGTTTGAACATGGAATTTTGGTGACAGCTGAGTAATTCTTTTGCCACATATCTTTAACAGTGAATCACTCTAACGGTCCTATTTTTGAGCCTAATACAGTCACTAGTAGGAGATTGTGATATATCACATCAGATTATGTTACAGTATGTTGTGGGTTTTGTCAGCACTTAAAGGAATAGCTCTGCATCAAACAAAACCTGGGCGAACACAGTGAGGCTCATGTTTCTAACAAACGCTAGATGGTAATAATCATGCAAATCCCTATTTTACACAATGCAGTGCATTGTGTAAAATATTTAATAAAAATAGCTGTTACTATAGTTTGTTTAACCACTGGTTTTCATAGTTTGCTGTATCACCCACTCCTATTCACCAACCACTTTAGTGGAAACCTATATATTGTAGCTCCGCCTTGCTGGTATAAAAACCAACATCACAGCTGTGCCTAATACACTCATACAAGCCTCAGGTCAGCATCAGTGCTGTGATGAGAGCGCTCCATGACCTAAATATAATATCTGGCCAGTAATAATCAGAGATTGTTCAGCAATGAATGGTCTAGGGGGCAGTTGATGGACTGCGCTCTACAACAGATGGGCTACAGTCTACTTATAAGGTAGGTAGAACTCATAAAGTGGCCAGTGAGTGGAACAACATGGATGTTTCTGATAAAGTGGACTGCAAGTGTACATCCACTGTAGGTCCTGTTGGTTCTGTAATCAATATTAGCTGTTAGTCTATGAGGGGGCTGAGTGCATTACACAGATATTGGCTGATTGTATATGAAGGATGAAGATAAGGCGTACGTTACTAAAGCAAACCAGCTGCTCTTTGTGAAGTTTAAATCAGAGATGAAAGGTGCTGCTTTCCAAATTCACTTTGTAATGATTCGGGACTAAGTCATTGATGTTTTGGGTGATTAACAGTGACAGTCAATTTCAGGCAGCGAATGATGTTTTTCTGCTTCATTGCTGAAGGTGTTATTTTTAACCTTTATTTGATGATGATAAGACTGACATGCTCTTCAGAAAGGCCACATCAGTTGAGAGGAAGGGCGAGAGAGACAGGACTATCATTCTGCAGCACCCTGGAACAACATCCTGACCGTCATTGATGCAAGAGTATAATTAGTATTCACTCTGGATCTGTTTTACTGGTCCCTGCTGTCAAATATATTTAAAATTGGCATTTAAAATGTTAAGGCTAAGAGAGTTGCTCAACCAGTGGCAAATGTAACAAATAAAGTTTTTTTTCCTTCTTCTTCAAATTGAAACCTGTTTGCAATATGACATTCTGCTGCTCTGTCCCTAAAATATAATTTAACTCCAGAAATAACATTGCACTTGTTATGTCCTGCAGTTACCTAGAATAAAATGATCTACTTTCAGCATTCTAACGCGATTCCCTACTGTGTCAGTTTTAGTCATATATTAGACACGCTATTCTGTTTGTCGCTGAACATACACAGAATGTTCTCATGATTGATTTATAAACGTCATTCAGTCATAGTGGCGATATGGCAAAAATAGAACCTCACTATACTTAATGTAGCACAATGCATCATAATATTTTAATAATACTCCATCTGTCTATTTAAGGCCTCTTATAAGGTAATGTAAGTGTTCTTTAAAGTCAATGTGACTCAGAAAGCAATGCATTTTCCTATACATGACGTATTTCACCGTCAGATTGAGCTCACCGTTTTTACAGAGGGATCTGAGCTAGTTCAGTAACACAGAATCACAAAAAACTAATTTCTGTCTGCTACTGTGTCTAGTTGATGTGTCCTATGCTACATCCTGTGTCCTGAATTTACATCTGAAAGCACTTTTTGTCTATCACGTCAGGATTTGAGATGATACATGCATCACATTCCCATGTCACTTTCAGCAGAACAGAATCAGGAGGAACTGGCACTGGATTCTCTGCATCATGTGGTTCTGGTATAAGAGCAGACTCACTGTCAGGATAGATGGGCTTTGACTTCTTCTTCGGAAATCCAGAAATTTTATTTGTACAGAAACAGCAGCCTTAATGATTATCTTTCTGCCAAGTAAAGGGCACAGCTTTCCTTTTGGCACTGAGTGAGGCCAGAGTAACAAACAATACAGCAGATATGTGGCGCCCAGCTTTTATCCTGCTCTCCGATTTTACATCCGAAACACTACTTGCAAACAACCATGGCTGTCTTGGTCGTGATCACTTGATAAGGATGGCTGACATAGCTGCACATACTCATGGTTTTTTATACCAAAAATAGGGCAGCTGGTAGCGTAGTGGTTAGGGCATTCGCCCTGCGATCAGGAAGTTGTGGGTTTGATTCCCACGACTGCTAAGCACCTCTGAGGTTCCCTTGAGTAAGATACCGTCCCCATGCACTGCCCCCCGGGCGCTGTGTTCCTGGCTGCCCCCTGCTTCACTTGGTGAATGGGTTAAATGCAGAGGAAGAATTTCGTGCTGTTCACACTGTGTGCTGTGGTGTGTTCACGTATGACAGAATGGTCAATTTCATTAATTTGCTTAAACATTTACCCTATATTCAAGCAAACCCTATAAAATAGATGAGCCTGTGACCCATCTTGTCTTTAACTGAGCTGAGCTGACTTTAACTGGCATAAATTCTCTCAGCACTGAATTTAAACAGGAAACGTATTTCAAATGTGTGCAGTGTCCAACCTCTAAATAATAGGCCTGATACCACTGATGCAATATCCGATTCAATATGCAGAGTACAGCAAAGCAACAGAAGCCAAAAAGGAAAGTCCCTGCTGAATGACCAACGCCCACTGTTGCCAAATAGTTTAAACAAATTCAGAGTGACAATATCAAATTGCATAGTAACTAAGAAAATAATGGTCATTATTTACTTATTTATATCCACTTATGGTACGCCTCACATATGAAATGCAGTCTGAAAAGCACTTGTGCATGCTTTCTTATCTGTAATAGACTTACTGTGTCAGAGAAGTTCACCTCAAATGCCACAGGTGACCCCTCCCCACTGCTGATTCACTTCACAAGAGCTTTACGTTCATCACCTGAGCAGAACTCGGCTCAATTAGGCTCACCTTACTAAGGTTAATAGGGAAAGCACTTTGTGTTATTGTAGTAAAGTGCCTTCTCATTAGGCTCTAACAGCTTTTAATACAAATCAAACAGTCTGTACTGCTGCTTTGCACCTCACTTGCTCCAATTGTCTAATTCATCATCTTTTTAGCACACAGCAATTTACAGTAGATAGTCTGTTCTGAACATTTACACACTACAGATCTTGTAAATGTTTGTCTAGACTTGTTTACACTTGTGATGTTTATCTAAATATATTTTAATTGCATAGTTCTGGCCTTTAAATTTCTCTTTTATTTATTGTAACAATATTGAATAGCCACACAGATGTTTCCGGGGCTCATTTCACTATATGTTGGATTGTTTATGTGACAAATGATATGTGACAAATGAAGGATCTTGAATCTCGTGGAAATCATCAATAATCAAAACTAGATATCTGGATACAAGAAAAAATTGTGGATCTTGTGTCTAGGGCTAAAATGTCTCTACTTTCAGTGGAAAGTCACCTAACTTGTGTCCAGAAAATTAACTCTCAAAAGGATTCTTTGCTGAAAAACCATGCTGTTTTCTGGCCTCGTGTTGTGAAGTGCATGTACAAGAGCATTCAGAACTGTGTGTTTTTTTATAACTGGTTGAGTCAGTTCTGGTGTATTGATTAAGCTGAAATGAGTTTTTGTTGGCTGGTGCTGTGTTCGTGATTGCCTTTAGTGAACTATCTTTCCTCTTTGAGAAGGGAAAGCCCGTTTTGTATTCAGCTGAACTGTAGAATATGCTGGCAGCTGGTCAACAAGGCCAGACTGGGATTTGATGGGATTATAGAGGGAGGTCAGGGGACAGTGACGCGGACATCCTCATAGGAACCTGGAGCTCTGTATTGTGACGGAGTCCAGTGTGCTGCAGGTTGGTCAGAGCTCTCGTCTCTCTCCTCCTAAAGCAGTTAGTGTGGGATGGCAGCTAGCTCTCAACATGAGCTCTCCTAAAGGAAAGAAGAGGAAGCGTTACTTCAAGTCTCGCAGGTATGCAGCTGAATATTAGGACTGTGAGCCTCTGACCTCAGGACAGTTTAGGTCAGTTGTAATTGTTTCAAAGGTTCATCATCAGATCTCAGATTCAGTTCTATTATTTTGGTACTATTTGAATCAAAATCCAATGAAAACACATAGATGTGAATTGAACTGGGTGTCTGTAGGTTCTATAATATCTTAATTTCATCTGCATCTTGAAAAAGACCTTAATAATTGCCCTAAATGTACATGTTCTTAAATATAGGTCACAAACAAACAGATGTTTTTTTCTTTAAAAAAAAAACAAAACATTCTTGTCACACATTTGGGGTCAGTTGGAAGATTGCATTTAACTAACATCATAATATTGACTGAAAATTTAAGGTAGAAAACAGTAGTTGAATATAGAAAACGAAAGGAAATTTAAACAAAAAAACGCATTATTGTGTAGTAAGAATTTTATAATTAATAATATCATTGATTACCCTGTCCGTTCTAATTAAGCATAGTTTATGCAGCTGAGTTGCTGAGTGATGCATCTTTTACTGTAATTTCTTGAGCTGCAGTGGTGGACACATTTGCTTGCAAACACATTTACAGCATTAAAGGTTTTATCAAAAGAGGTCAGGTGTAGTTTGTAGATCTGTATACTCTTGTTTGTGTACTTTTGAGATGCTGTTTCATATTTTAAACACCAGAGGGCGATGTTGTATGGCATGGTTTTCCAAAAGCTTAACTCTGGATTTACAGTGTTTTTTCAGATGGCATTTTCTGAAGTCATTTATTTTGATTATGATATTAGTACATCCAAGTAAAGACAGGTTACCTGTAGCATGTGTTTATCACCATGATCTGGATTTGGGTTGGTTACTTTTTGAGGTACAAGTGGAGGTTTGTTTCTCTTTCATGCATTGCCTGTTCAACAACACCCACTGTGGTGGCTTAAAATGCTGAAAAGGTGTTGAACCACAGGAAATCTGCTGTAAACACCACCACATGTTCATGACACTGGTCAGTTACAGATGAGCATTTCCTTAATTGCTCTGCGTCAGTGTGAAAGACTCTTACTGTTACTTGTGGGGCTTACAGGGTTACACGTAGAGGTCAGCGGAAGAGATGCAGAACCTTTTATGATCGAAAATATTGTTTTGTACCGGATTAAATGTTGTGCTTCACACCTTGTTTAACGCTGTGAGTAAAGTGTTATTCTTGTTTTGTGTGACGAACAGACACAAGTAGTTGTACACAAGTGGTGCACTCTCAATGCTCACATGCTTTTAACACCTTAACCACCCTAAAGCCTATGGGTGGGACCACACTCTTCTAAATAACATAACATTGTGTAATACTTAAGTCAGTCTAAAATGGGAATTCTACTGATTCTTCACATTTCCTGCATAATGATTCTGCATAGTTTAATAGGAAATGCTCATTTCTGCACAAACTTACAGGTGGAATTGTTCACTGTGGTGGTGATAGGAACCAAACATCTGAAAAATGTAATATCTCTAAAAGCTAAGTTATAACCCAAAAATGCTTACAAATATATTGCCTGATGTCTGAGTTTTATTATAGTTTTGAAATAAGTAATTAATTTTCTTATGAACTGCTAGTCTTTAGAATGATATATTTTATATAAAATGTATGTGTACATGCTGTATGTGTACATGCTATGCATGTTATTGTAGTTCGGATAGTTTATTTTGTGGTTTGACAAGCAGTTTTTTGCCAAGTTTGGGACAAAATTCATTTTTCTCAGTGTCATTTTTTTCTCTGATAATTGCATATCTGTCAAGAGTATTCTTATACTGATACAATTTTACCATTATCAGTATAACAAAACTTATTTGCATTGTATTTTAAGTGGCTGAATTTTTGGTGTAGATGGAGACCAGCTTGATAGAGCATAATTTCACACTACTACACTTATAGATACACCTTGATAATCCACAGCATTAAAACCACTGACGGGTGAATTGTATAACATTGGATGAATTTCATTACAGTGACAGCTGGCAGTGAGATTAATTCGTCAGCAAGTGAACAGGCAGTTCTTGAAGTTATGTTGGGAGCAGGAAAAGTCTGCAAGGATGAGTGACTTTGACAAGGGCAGAACTGTGATGGCTAGATGACTGCATCAGACTAGTTCCAAAACAACAGGTCTGGTTGGGTGTTCCCTTTATTTAGTGTTTAATATTTACCAATAGTTATCAGAAGAAGTACAACCTGTGAACTGGCGACAGTGTCACGGGTGCCCAAGGCTCACTAATGCGTGTGGGGAACAAAGAGTACGTTCTGATTCCACAGACGAGCTTCTGTAGCACAAATTGCTTAAGACGTTGCTGGCTGTGATAGAAGTGCTGCATGTAGGGTCATATAGCTGCAGACAGTGTGTGGTCAGAATGCTCATGCTGACCTCTGTCCAGCGCCAAAAGGACCTTCAATGGGTCATGTGACCATCAGAACTGGACCATGCAGCAATAGGAAAAGGTGGCCTGTTGTGATGAATCATCTTTCACATCATGTGGATAACTCAGTCCTTTTAACAGTGGTAACAGTACAGCACTATGGGTAGAGGGCAGGCCAGCAGAGGCAGGGTGATGGTCTGGTCAATGCTCTGCTGTCAAGCCTTTGGGACCATCTATTTACATGAATGTTACTACCTGCATATTGTCACAGAACAGGTATACCCCCTTCATTGATATTACTTAATAACTATGATGTGATGATACAGATTTCCCAGCTCTCAACCCTGATGGGATGTGCTGGAAAAACAAGTCTAGTCCATGGAGGGCTCATAGATCTGCTGCTGATGTCTTGGTGCCTGATACCACAGTGTCGGATATGTTTAATGGCAGGAGGGGGGCCTACACAATATTAGGCAGGTGGTTTTAATTGTATCTCTGACTAGTGTATATACATGAGAGGCAATGTTTGTGTGTGTGTGTGTGTGTGTGTGTGTGTGTGTGTGTGTGTGTGTGTGTGTGTGTGTGTGTGTGTGTGTGTGTGTAAAACCAGAAAGAGAGAAAGAGAGAATATATGTGTAAGATGTAAGAGAGGGAAATTGAGGTGTAGCGAGTGAGTTGGAGAGAACTATTAAAACAAATTAAGCGAAATGAAGAGATAGCATTGGAGAAATACTGTATATGAGGGAGAGAAAGAGAATGAGAAAGAGGTGGGGAGAATGTGCATGTTAGAGAGAGAGTGAGAGCTGGTGTATATGTGTGTGTGTGTGTGTGTGTGTGTTAGAGGGAGAGAGAGAGAGAGAGAGTGGGGGGTGGCTGAGAAAGAGAGAGTGATCAGATTGGGCAGGTTCTCCCCCAGCGTAGTAACAGTGGGCGTGGTAAAAACAGCTCTACTTTTGTGAGTTTGGAAGTGCAGGGAGACCAGAGGAGTGTGTGTGCGCCAAGCAGAGACTGACCAGCCTCTTACTCTGCCTGCCTCTGAGAGTACAGGGGGCAGCACATGAGGACTAAACACAAGCACATGTGCACGGCAGTAGCGACGTAGTGGTTGGGCAGTAGTGGATGTAGATCCTGGTGGTCACCATGAGCATTATTTTGAAGCCTCGCTCGCGCTCCACCAGCTCTCTGAAGAACACTGAGGGGTAAAGCAAAACTTTTTATTCCACATTGATTGATTGTTGTTTGAATGTTTTTCCTTCCATTCCACTGTGTCAGCATGTTGTTTCCTCTCCCCTTTCTTATCTTCCCCCTCCCTCCACCAGCTGGTGAAGTTTCCTTCTGTTCACCATCTTTCACAACAGCCTGCTTCCTCCAATTTCAAGACACCACAACTGCCCCCTTTTACTCAGCTTTGTCCTTCCATCTACTGTCGCACGCTACAACACACCCCCTCCTTCCTCTCCCTTGCTGGCTGTAAGATACGTGCCTACTCTCTTTTTTGTTTATTGAAGTATCCACCATCCAGTTAAAATGTGTTAATGTTTGATAGTTTTAAAGGCGACCTGTGGATTTAACTGTCAGTTATCTGCCCTGTTAATTAACTCTGCTATTAATTAATTGTTAGTGTTTGACAGCTGCTGACATTTTAAAAGTGAACTATGTAAATGATGGTGTTTAAAGTTCACATCTGTGTGTGGTGTGTTTTAGCTGCACTCATGGGTGCCAGATGTTTCTGTATTAGCACAGGGAGCATGTTTACATGCTGCAGGGTAGATAGCTTGGCCTCCTTTCTCCTGTCCTATCTTGTTCCTTATATCCTTGTGCTTATTATAGTTTCGTAGGTAGCACACACTGCCATGAGGGAGCTGACTGTTATTTTTGTCGTTCAGCTTTTAATAATATCAGGCCAGTATGCTTTTATGGTACTGCACACTATGAAGTTGCTAGGCTTTTGGCTTGTTTTATGTTCTTGTATGCATGTGTGGGGATGGGTCAGAGAAATAGGTGTAGTAGGGAAAGCCCCCCTCCCCCACACACAACTTTGGAATGCTACATGTCATCGCTATCACTAAAGTAAACATGACTTTGGGGGAATGCAGTTGTACTGTGTGTGTGTGTGTGTGTGTGCGTGCGTGTGCGTGTGTGTGTGCGCGCGCGTGCGCGCTTGTACATACATGTAAAGAGATCAAGAGGTTATGAGGTGGAACTGAAGCCAGTGGTTGCCCACTTGATGCAGTGGCTAAGCACGGGGAAGTGGTGAGTGCTTGGTGAGTGCTTGGGCCATGTTTGTGGTCTCGCTGGCCGAGTCGACTTTGCCTGCAATTCTCTTGCCCTGCAGTGTTGCTAAAAGGACACCCAATTTATTCACAAAGGGCTGCTGCAGGTTTTCATTCCAATCAAGCAGGAGTAGACCTTGAACCAGATGGTCTCAGTCTTCAAACAATTTAGCATAATAGCACAGCTACAAACACCCTGCCCCTTAGGGAAAAGTAAGAAGCTCAGACATCCAGGGAGGAGCTCAGATGATGTTCGGGCATCTAGTTAGGATTGCTCCTGGACACCTCCCCTGCGTGGCTGTTTCAGACATGATAAACTGGGAGGAGACCACGGGACAGACCAAGGTTGCGTAGAGAGAGTTATATATCGCATCTGTCCTGGGACCACCTTGGAATCGCCCAGGAAGAGCTGGTAGCTGTGAAAAGGAATATCTGGGCTGCCTTCCTCAGCCTGATACCACTGCAATGAAAATAAATGATGAATGAACACTACAAACACCGTAAGCAAGCCAGAGCATAAAGGAATGCTCTCACCATACATTGTGACTGGAAGCTGGTCATCAGTTTGCTTGATATAATTTTAATCATGCTAATTGGTGACTTAATTCATTGACTTTCATTCTTAGCCACATGTATATCACTGACTGAACTATTCCTTTAAAGCATAAAAAAAACTACAAAGTATTATTGTTGAGTCGCTGAGTTCGGTTTGGTAGATGTGACGCAAACCCCAATACATTGAGGTCTCTTGGACTGTACTGTCAGAAAAGGACTGCACATGTTGGTGCATGTATGTGTTGAAGCTGCGATCTTCTGAATGTAGAGGACCTTATCTGGATGAATAGACACCCTGTTACCCCACCTCCACCCCATCCCATAGCCTCTGGTGAGCGAAATACCGGCAAGCAGAATGTTGACTTAAGAGACGGATCCAGTTCATTTTCATGCGGGTCTGTGTGGTCTAGCGTTGTCGTTGGAAACCGGGACCTGTGAAATGTGAAGCTATATCTCTTACGGGCTCAGATTAAAGAGGCAGTTTACATCTTGCATTAACAAGTCCAGATTATATGAGAGTGTACTTTGGTTGGATTGCATTTATGCTTTTCACTAAAATGTAACTGCATGGAATTAGATTTTGCACATCAACTCAGAGAATGCACCTGCTTGCAGGATTGTATCCAGCCTTGCGAATCCAATGTTTCCTTGTTTGTCCTCTCACCTGCCAGTTAGCGCACACATAATTTTCAGGTATAGAAACACATTGCATTCAGACTAGTGTTGAATGTGATCAGGATCCACCCTTTACCACATCCATACGTGTTTTGAGGAATCCAGTTGTCACTTTATCACAGTAAATCCTTGTTGTGAACCTTTGGCTCTTCATACGATCAAGTGACAATGATAATACGTTTAGACAGTCAATAAGATTAAATTTTGCGTATTGACTATTAGTGCTCTGTCATTTCTCTTTGTTTGCAGAGCTGCTCAAGGACTTCTGTGTTCTGTCTCTCTTTATATATAGTTATATAAAACAGACATTAAACTTGACATTGCACTTTAATTTCCTTGTGTCATCTGTGTGTGTTGACTTTTTGGTTGGGTACAATAGGTGACAGTAGGTCTGGTCGATTAATCGAAAAGTAATCGAAATCGACATTCAGAAAAAAATAAAATAATCGTTCATTAATCGTAATCGAGTTAAAATGTTAAGTTATTTGAGATTTTGATTTTAGGCCAAATCGCCCAGCCCTAGGTGGCAGGCATTTTTCATATTTGTTATACTGTTTAATCAGTCTTCATAAATGAATCCTGTGCTCTAAGGTAGTTTCAGAAAGGTATCTTTCTTTCAGTTTATACTAGGTCAAACAATTTATGGAAAACTAAGGAACTAAGCTTTGTAAAGAAAACGTATCATTGTCACGGCTTGGACTGGCGTAGCCGTGCCATGTTTTGTTTTTCTGTTTTCTGTTCCTGTTTTCTGTTTGCCCTTAACCCAGCGTTTGCTGCAGAACCTTAGTTATAGTTATGCTTTCTGTTTAGTTAGTCTAGGAGTCTGTGTCTCTGTTCCTGTCGGTCCTGTGTGCCTGTTCTGTGTCCACGTTTTCCCTCCATGTCTCCTTG
>JBBPDB010131122.1:0-16371 GCA_037974465.1 Brachypetersius altus
GAGCAGTGTGTGGGACGGTACCTTGCTCAGGGTACCTCAGCGGTGCCTAGCGGTCTTGGGAATCGAACCCGGACTTTTTGGTCGCAGGGCAAATGCCCTAACCACTAGGCTACCAGCTGCCCCGTGTACATGTCTTACAATAAAATGGAACTTGACTGTACTTGTAATTAAACATAAAAAAAAAAAATGCTTTGAAATTTGTAATGAGGACTTTGAAAGTCTAAATGAAAATATAAGGAAAAAAATGGGGCCAGGTTTCTCAACCACTGACAGGGCCTTGGCAACATGCAGTGATAGGTAGGTGGGCCTTAATGTTGAAAAGGTTGAGAACCATTGATCTAGGGTACAAGTAATACCCTAAAATGTATAAGTATATTAAGAGTATTATCACTTAAATATTTTCCACTACTGTTTGCATAGACCTTGTGCCTTGTCTGTTCCTCATCTGTTTCTTGATAAAATTTCCTGTGTAGGGTTAGAGTTAGGGTCTGGTGGTTCCTTGTCTCTGCCCTGAGTCTGTCTCTTTGTTAGCATCATCTCTGTATAGTTCCTTACCTCCCTTTTCCCACCAGTATTTTCATGTCATGTAAACTTAAAAAACGACCCATCAATATATTCTTGTAGTCTTTATGTTCACTGTGCATCATCTATGACTTAAAGCTGGGATGTCAAACCTGTCCAGCAAGGGCCACTGTGGATGCAGGTTTTCGTTCCAACCAATCAGGATCCACGCCTGATTGCACCTCTGTAATCAGTTGGTCTTGGTTTTCAGTAACTCAGGTGTGGCTTCTTTTTGGTTGGAATGAAAGCCTGCACCCACAGCAGCCCTTTCTGGACAAGTTTGACACCACTGACTCACTTTCTATAACTGCTTAATCCTTACTAATCCTCACAGAGACTCCCCAGTGCACCGCAGGGTGCATACACCATTCATTCACACCTACGCTCAATTCAGAATCCCCAATTCAACTGATGCGCATGTCTTTGGACTGTGGTAGAAACTGGAGACCCCAGAGGAAACCAACGCCACCATTAGGAGAACATGCAAACTAAAAATGGTTTCAATCTGATTTTCAGTTGGTTTCATTATAAACCTCAAGATCTTAATTTTGGGTTATCATTATCGGCCCAGAAATTCCATATCAGTGCACCCCTACTAAAAGCACAGTGTGTGCACAGTTAAGCAGAAGTGGCTCAAATCGGCAGGGAAGAGGCAAAAGAGTGAAGTTAGGCTTAAGAGTTAAGTTGTTTTGCAGCTATTTTGTTGATTGGAGTAGAGTAAGAGCAGAAGGAGTGAGCGGAGGTTTCGGGCGCAGAGAGAAGCCTGTCTAGTTACCCTTACCTGGGTTGAGTAACGGCCATGTAGGATCATCCCAAAACTCCTCATAACATGCATTACCATCCTCCAGCTCGCTGATCACCGCGTTACCATTGCCAACGCCCTTATCATCCTTCCCCGAAAAGTAGTTCTGCATGCTGGTGTTAAACCTGAGGCAAATATAAAACTCATTCGAAACACTCAAAAATCTTATGGAAATCTTCCAAGAAGAGTGGAAGCTGTTCTAGCTGGAAAGGTGAGGACCAACTCTTTATTAAAGTTGATGTATTTGAAGTCAAAGCCATTTAAGACCCTGTTGGGGTGTCCCAATATTTTTGTTCATGTAGTATATGTAGGTCATGTGGGGTTTTTTTATAGGTTAAATACAGTATTTGAACAAATGAAGCATACCAAACAACAGCAATATTTTAGAGTCCAACTATTGTATGTAAGTGCTGTGGCTAAACTCACTTCATAATAACGATGTAGCCAATATACATGAGCATCAGCACCAGGCTCTCCCACCTGAATCGACAGAGGTGTGGACAACGGGTTATTTTCCAGCTACCAAACCAAAACAGAAAAAAAAACAGCCCAAATGGTGTGGTGGACACTTACCACACAATCTGCCCATCATAGATGAACTGAAAGAACAAGAAAGTGAAATAAAACTGTTAGAATTGATGTAGTAAGCATGACTTTCATTTATTTAACTGTATTTGCCAATCATATTTTTCATCATAATTAGCAATTATTTATGACATTACTCATAATAACACTGATTTCAACTCAAGCACCACATCTGCACACCACATCTCGCTTTAAAAGCTAATGATGTTCAATCTTAGCACTTATAAGACACTTATAAAAAATACTATGAGGCTGAAAGATTATACTGAACACATTCTTATGAGATAAACACAACAAATTCAATTCTAGTGACATACTTACTACAATGAGAGCTACCACAGCCAGTATGTAGTACAAGGAGTCTCGAAATACAGCAAACTTGGTGAGATAAACAACCTTTGGATGGGAGAAAAGTGTAAAATCTGAGTACATATTTATATTATACTTCATTATACTCTTGCTACAACTACTTTGAGGAGAGTAAAAGCATTGCACAGTTGAAATATTTGTACATTAAACCTTCTACAGTGTGCCAAACAAGCTGCTTGAATTGACAAGTTAAGTTTTAAATCGGGCTTCCATCTACAGCTCAGTATTAAGCATAAGCAATTTCACTTTCAACACAACAAAGACTCTTTTATTGCACCAGTCACATTCATAGCTAATCAAAAATAATGCCCTGAGAACATTTTAACCACTAAACAATAAATTCCTGGGATATTTACACAATATGCATATTAAACCTGAAAAATCTCCTTATGTTAAACTGTAAGGCTCTACCTGATGCTAGCTAGCTAACATCAGCTACGTTGAGCAGCTTTAGTTTTATTTTCTTGCAAACTTGCTAACCTCCAAGGATGGTTATATTAGCTAATTAGTTAGCCGAAGATTTATTAGTGAATCTTCAATTAAACCGTGGCAAGCTTTTAGCTTGTTAGCTAGATAAATAAGTGACTTTTTGTGGATATAATACTTTAGCGAAAAAAACTTTAGCGAATTAATTTCAGAATCAGAATCAGAAAATATCATTGATCCTAGAGGAAACTGCTTGAATCTCAAAATGAAAAGCAGTCAGATGTTTAAAAAATTAGTTGGTCACCTAGCAATGTTACTGCACTGCTAACTCACTTTTTACAACTGTTTTATGTTAGGTTTCATGACTTCCATCATATCCATCACATCTAGGCTGCTAAGCAGACTAGCACTGAGCTTGGGAGTATGGGTAAAAGATTAATTTTGATTGTCTCCCATTGATCTGCCACACTGAATAGACCACAGATGCCAAATTATAATCCTAAAATAGTGATTTCAATAAGGAATTTATTTATACATTTTAACTATGACAAAATGTCACATGGAACACTAATACTAAGCTCAGAAAATGCAAAAGGTTGCAGTGACAACCTCTGAGGACATGCACCCACCTGGCCAGCAAAGATTCCACACACACCAATGATGCAGAGTATGTTGAAGACAGCTGAGCCCACGATAGTGCCCACCCCAACATCTCCATGAGTGATGAACACACCTGCAGAACACATGACGGTTAGCATCCACAGCAGCACAGCAGTTCACACGTGTGTGTCTGTCCAACTGTCTCTCACCAATAATGGAGGCAAACAGCTCTGGGGCAGAGCTTCCTGCTGCCATGAAAGTTGCTCCAGCTACATCTTCAGTCATATGGAGTTTCTAGCGGATGAAAGAAAATTGACAAATTCTCACAAAGCAGCAAACATGAGCAAAGAGAAATGAGAGCATTATAGGTCTGCAGGCCAGGACTGTTAGTGGGTAAGGGTGGACAGCATGAATATTTTATGACATTTATGACATTTTCAACTAGACTTAGACACAGCACACATAAATTGCAGTAAATGATACATCTCTTCCACTTCTTTTTGTCTGCCATTCTCTCCCTTGGATTTCTTCACATAACTGTAGATTAAAATAATTAGTTTTCATGGCTGCTTCAAAAGCCAATGTTTCATCTTCCATCTCTACCAGTTCTCCAAGTATAATTGTGTCATTAACCACATTTATAATATATGTGTCATGCCTGGGGCTTGAGGACAAGGGGCAGGTTCCATAGATGAATTTTAATAAATATAACACACAGACTCCATACAGAAAACAAATAGGCACAAGGACCTTTAAACACAAAACTACATCCAAGAAACACAAGGGGCGGGGAAGGTGAGGGTCATAGTGAGGGTTGACCAGCAACTAAAATACAAAACTCCAAAACTTAAATACTCAAACACACTCAGACCAGAAACAATAAGAAAGCACAGCCACTTAACATAATTACCAAAACACAGACACAAACCTACACCATTTCAAAATAAGAGTCCCCATAACCATGTGCTAAACTTGAAGCAAAGGCGGCCTCTACCGGTCACTGGCCGAGAATATGTAGTGCTAAAACAAGTACTGTAGCAAGTTGTGCCTTCCTGGTTAATAGTATTGTTTCCAAGATTGGGGAGGAGGAACTACCTGGGGATGAGAGCGGATAGACCACACACATCATGCCACCATGCTGGTCTTAAGAGTAGAATCCTCCCTCTGCACGATACAAGGTCTGTGATGTCATTGTCCTATTTTTCTTTTCCTTTCTTCTCTGAAATGATGTTGTGTGGTGTGGTGTGTAGTAGCCCTAAATGATAGCTCAACCTTAACTAAAGAGAGGGTGCAGGTCTCTATCAAACAATAGCATTGGTGGAAAATAAAAGTATGAAGACACTCTATATGGGTATTGGGGCACACCAACAGGGACTTTTAATTTAAAGATTTTAATATGAATTAAAATCGTATTTCCCCCTTTGGAGCACTTTTCACTCTTCTTGGAAGGCTTTCCACAAGATTTTGTGAGGTAATTTCCTCCGCAAACTGTGTCCAAAGTAGGAAGCTAGGCGTTGTCCAAAATGTCTTGGTATGCTGAAGATTGCCTTTCAATAGAAGTAAGAAGCCTAGCCCAAACACTGAAAAATTGGTATGTCCCAATACTTTTGTCCATATAGTGTGTGATATGGTTATGTTATTAATGGTAATTACATCGTGGTAAGCTTATCTGAGCAATTTATGGGCATTGTAATACTTAAAGAGCACTGAACAACTGTTCATTTCATTAAAAAGAGATTTAGCTGCAGATCCCACATGGTGTGGCAGCATAAGGTTTCAGGCTCTTGTTGGGACAGCTCATGCTCAAATCCCCCATTCAGCAGAATTGACAGTATACATTATTCTATTTAACCTGATGTGGTACCATACAGTATATAAATGTTGGATATAAGGACTGTATAAATAGTTTTAGATTCCATTTTTATCATATAGGACTCACTCAAGAGGATTCAGAGTTGCCCACCCCTATAAGGGCTCTCACCTCACAGATCTTCTCCAATGATGTAACAAAGTAGTCATCACACACAATCGCCAGAGCCAGGAACATATAGACAGCCTGATGTGAAAAAGGAGGACGTGAAAAGAAATATTAGATTAGATAATAATTTATTAATAGGGTCTTCTTCATGCGCATAGTGATTTATATAGAAAATGCAGAAACAGACACGAAAGAACAAATAAATTACTAGCTTTACTATATAAAACATTTAAACAACAAACAAAATGATCTTTCATTGTCTTTCACTAAGCAAGACTCACTGTATGGTTATTTCATGTCACGCTGGGCCAGTTTTTCTACTGCTCCTGTTTGGAATCTGATACAACAGACTTTTTGTCTGTTATTAATATATTGTGCTCAGGGACAGCGAGAGTCAGTGACAGCTTGTTTGTGTTTTTTATTCAGCTTGCAGTTGATGACAGTGCTAGCCGAAGGGCCTGTACTCTCATGGTGTTTTCAGTTAAATAAGCTGTCCAGTCACACGGCATGTCAAGGAGCTGACGAACTATTTATAACCATCAAAAAATTGTCGGAGATGCGTCATTTATTCAGGATGAAGGGGTCAAACGGGGAGTCAGGCTAGACGTTGACATACACACCCCAAGTATGTGTAGAAGAACGGCTCCTCGCGTGCGCTCTCGGTTGGTGAAAATATCTTCAGGGAACTCATGGATGGCTAAAATGAAAATGAAAGAAAAATGACAGAGCATTCTGTAAGTGGCCATTTTTACAATCTAGCACACTCAAACGCAAATGATAAAATGACAAAGAGAAAGTGCAAAATGTTAGCACCATTTTAAACATATTTACATCTCTACATTGGCTGATCTCCAGTCATCTATAGCCCTCCAATGCAAGGGACCATGAGTGAGTAGTATTTCAGTACTGTAGTGTATTTTAAGTGATTTTAAAAGCATTTGATTGGAACCCCTGCTTTTTCTGCTTTTATCACTAGCAGTCACACTGCCAGTAAAGACTCCCGAGACCATGTTTTTACACTACATTCTGGATCATAATAGGTTCCCTTTTTCTTAACATTTGACTCACACTACCTCTGTGTTACAGGTTACTTTTCATTCAGACAGAATTTCTATACGTTTTTCAGCTACATGTTAACTGGCCCTCCTTCTCTTCAGATATTCCAGAGGTTTGCATCTTGTGTTAAACTCTTTTATGTCATGCACTGCTTCCTCCACATAGCCTACCCTTGTCCCCTCAGCCACATGACAATTATATTAACAGCCACTTCATGTAGCATGAAATGAGATATCAGCTGCTGTGTTTCGACATTTATATGGTTCAGTTCTGCGTCCTCAGTAAAAACTACTAAATTGCATGTTTGGTTACTTAATTACCCAATTAAGTGAAAAAAATACTGAGAAGAGTTTGAACATCTGTATATATTGCAACAGACCCTTTTCACACTTTGTGGTGTGGCCATCATAGTCGGGGAAACATAAAGAAGTGGGAAAACATACAGAGTAGTTTCTGAATGAGAATAATGATGACTCATTTATTAAATCATCATCAGCCTTTAGGCCAGAAACTGTCAGCCCAGGTTCCTTTCAGAGAATGAAAGCTGTTCTACAAAGCAAGCATGTATTTTGTGGAAAAATAAGTAAGTATCCCAATGTAAACCCTCTATATTCCAACATGTTAATGCTATCATTGCTGTACTGTTCTTACTGTGACTTCTGTCATGTCAATTGTGGAAGTGTGAAAACAGTCCCTACCAATCCAGTCCCCACTGAGTCCTCCTTTTTTAGACCTCTAAGAAACAATGCAGTGTACTCAAATCTTTATTGCACTCCTTGATGTCTACAACCTGAACATGATTCTTGATCTGTTCATCATTTACTAATGGCATTCTTTATCACCCACTATTGCTTCAGGCATGCTTGATTACATGAGGGTACTATCTGTGGTTGATGAAACACTGAACATGGCCTGCTTTACTGTCCCTGACACTTTTTCTATCCACACTGTGATTCCCATATGCGGAATGACTTTCAAGTGTAACAGGTTAGAAACAGCTGAGAAAAGCTACCAAGTTTGCCATTTAAATTGACCTCAAATTCTTGCATCCTTTGCCAAACAAATACAAACAAATCCTCCAAAGAGGGATGGATAGATCTGCACTTCATTGTCACTGTCAATGTTGTTTAAAATCCAGTGGGATGAAGCACAAAATATCATGTCACTGTTTAACTGCATATCGACCGCACTGTAAAAGCTATTAATAGTCCAACTCAAATCTGTGGAAAGATGAACAACCTCCATAAGAGGGAAGTAAAGACAAGAAAGCCTTATTGTGCAGTGGGATTGGATCCTTGGGGAACAATGCTGTAGGCTATAAAGAAGGACTAAAGAAACAATTGACGCAAGAATGAGAAAGTCAATGCAAATCAGAGCCCAGAGATTTAAAGGCAGAGAAACGTAGACTGAGCATCAATTAATCAAATGCTGTGCCATTCATACAGAAGGCACACAAGAAATACAGAATATACAAATGGTTTTAAAAGGGGAATCCACCAACTGCATAATTCGTTGGTTGAGTTGTTAACAGAATTATACCGAATGTCTTGAAAGGGGTCCCGACGTTTAACATAATGCAAAACATACACTATACAAAACATTGGGACACACCTGTTTTTCAGAGTTTGGGCTAGGCCCTTTATTTCCGGTGAGTGCTTCATGCTTAATGCTTTAGCATACCAAGATATTTTGGACAACGCCATGCTTCCAACTTTGTGGACACAGAAAGCTATTCAAGAAGAATAAAAGCTGTTTTAGCTGCAAAGGGGGATCAACTCCATATTAAATGTCATTAAAGTCCCTGTTGGTGTAACTGTCAGGCATCCCAATACTTTGTGCATATAGTGCACATACTGTCGATAACAGTAACACAGTGATAAATCAGAAAAAAATGTTTTCGATACCCTGTCATGACAGGATTTTAAAAAATGAAGATCATTTCATGTAACTTTATGTGAGGCACAGTTAAGAGGCAAACTCTGAAGGTGTCTGTTTCCCATCACCACCACTGTAAATAATTCTGACTCTGAAAGTTTCTCTAAAATGGATTTTTTTTTTTACCTCAAACCACCCTGACCTTGTTTACATCCTCGCCGTTTAATTATACCGAAAAGCACCGCCTTCAGTTACCCACACTTCAGCGTCTCACTCTCACAACTACATAACTTACAAACTAGGTCATACAGTTTCTGAATAATTCATAGCGCTCACAGAACCTTAAGATGCATAGCTGAATAATATGCTTCCAGTTTAAAGATGCTATATACAAAATATTTACTTAACCGTAATTCAAATGATGCAAGAAGAACTCTGTCTGAGCAGGGCTGTACTTGTACTCCGTGGTCATTTATAATGGCTTAGCTGTGGAACAGTAAATAACACCATGAAAGCAAGCAGGGAATAACTGTCCATAGCGAAGAACACTGGAAGGCAGACCAGTTTGCTCAGGGAGTCTCTAAATAGTGACTAAGACTGATCATTTCCAACAAAATATTTTAGACTTACACACAGCACACATAAATTGCAGTAAATTATACACAACTTTCACTGCTTCTTGTCTGCCATTGGATTTCTTCAAATAACTGTAGTTTAAAATAATTAGTTTTCAGAAAACTGTAATTCTGACTGATCTCTTATTCTAACCAATTTTCACTGGGGCTTTAAGTGAGCAGAGAGTGCTAACTGTTAATTATTCTAAAAGGTAATAACACCCACCATGTGGGAGCTGCAGCTAATTTTAACTGTTTAAAAAGGAATGTGTGTTAAAGGGTTGAATATTATTCCTCTTTCGTGAAAAAATAATAATTTTTTTGTCAACAATTCTGGTTGCCCATTTAACAGAACTATTAACACTCAATTTGTAGAAGAAAAATCTAACGCAGAGCAGTTTACGGCATTTAGCAGACGCTTTTATCCAAAGCGACTTCCATTCTCTAACTACAGGGGACAGTCTCCCTGGAGCAACTCGGGATTAAGGGTCTTGCTCAGGGACCCAGTGGTTCTGTGCTGAAGGTAGGATTTGAACCCATGACCTCTTGGTCTAGAGGCAAGTATCCTACCCACCACCCCACAACCCCACCTCCCCACAACCTCCCCACAGTTACAAAAGCTTACAAATACATGCATGTCTCCAGTCACAAATACCAAAACATGAAGCATAACTATGTAGTACATAGGGAAGGCTCGCAGTTGATGCTTAATTTAATCAGTTAATTCTAGTAAAGCTTATGAACTAAACACAGTTTCCAAAACCAAAGATTTGGCTCCTTTTTCAGCAGGAAAGCAAGACCCCCTGAATCAGATTTATAGCTGAAATTACAGCTCTGAACTAAGCAGCCTTTAGGTATTTAAAATTTTGCAAGGCCCTTTGTTCAAAAACATTTGGATTCATTCCACAGTGTTCAAACTGTCTGATGGACTACAAGTAGCACAAACTACTCAGTTCACACAACTGTGCTTGAGGAGGACTTGGGTCTGATCACAGCACAAGCAGAGAAAGCGGCTTAAAATGTAGGTCTTTGCATGCGTACAACTTAATTTCTCTGGATTGTACAACCCTGTCTAACAAGTGTAGCTAAAGTGATAAAGTCTATTTTACTTAACCATTTAACTGCCTACAAAACCCCACCTGCAACAATCCTGAGCTCTGGAGCTTAAAAGTCACACGGGATGGTGCGGAGTTAATATGGTCTCACGGGGAATGATTTTCAGCCTGGTTTTGTCCCTTGGCAGAGAGTACTGTCTCTGTGGGCCTGAGATGGACTTGGATGCCTGCTTGGTCCATCTGTTGCCCACAGCACTGGCCCACTGAGCCTCGGACCCCCAGAGAGCCAAGGGCCCATGTGTCACTGTTCCCCTCCATATCATCCAGCCCTGTCAAAGGCCGCCCCACTGTTGCTGGCCCAGACCGCCAATAGGGTTTCCCTGTTAGAGCCTGATGCATGTAAATATAAATACTAAAAAAATACATAAATACTGCATCCCCACAGCCTGCTGGCATGAGTGTTACCCATACAACCATCTGCTGCACAGCATCAAACAGACAGACTCTAACTGATGTCTGTTCAACGTGGTCTGTAAGTGCTTTCTATGTGGAGGCAGCAGCTGTTATTAAACCATACTAGTGTTTCAAAGCTCGTTTTGACAAAACTCATTGTAAGCCAAGTCCTTAAAATGCTTGCGACATTAAATTCCTGCTATTACGGAACGATGAGTTCTAAAACAGGACGAAAGATAGGAGCAGCATGACGTTTTCAGCATTTCATCTTCATCTTGATCATTCTCCACCACCTTTGTGTCTTAAACAACAGGGATAAGCAGCAGAGGCTGCATTAATCAAGCAGTGGGAAGTCATTGATGCCCTGATCACATTTCCCTACTTACAGACTGCCCTACCCCCAGCACACACAGGACACGAGAGAAAGAGGAGAAAAGAGGAGAGACGAGGAGAGGACAGCCCCAAGGTCATCTCCTGGGAAAGAAGATCTCAAGGGAACATCAGCTCGCACACACACACACACACACACACCCACGCACACACACCGCAAGACATAACACAAATCTACATACATTCTTAGCTGCATGTAACCGCTAGCTTTTGGTTTTACTGACACTATTGTGTCAAACCAGTCCTTTGTCATGGATGCTCACGAGAGTAATCAGTTAGAAAAGAAAGCTGTACAGACAGTGCGTAAAGAATCCCACCCCACCAACGTATTGAAAACATGCTACAATTGGATAAATGCTACAGCACACCCCACGGAAAGAGAAAAGACAGTATTATCAATAGTAAATCCAAAGTAACCAAGGACATAATGTCTGAAAAACATACAAATATTTGAATTAAGACTTGAATTAAAAATAAGTAGGAGTAGTTCCTGTAAACGTACATAGGCTTTCCTAGGATAGTCACAAAGAGGTTGTGACATGGTCCTGTAGAGCAAGATAGCAAAAAACATACGTGCAAATTCCTTCCAGTGACTTAAATTCATAAACAGGGGCTCATCATTTTTTCATGTTTTCTGTTTTCATTATATATTTATCTTTTAGGCCATGTACAACATGTGATACTGCAAGAAAAGTAAAACATTTCTTTCTACTCAACTCTGGATAGAATTATTTTCTCAATTTCCCAATATATTGCATTTTATTCATGGGGTAGGATAATAATTCCAGCGCAATGAGGCGGGCCTCAATGACATTCCCTTCAAAATTATAGCCAAACAGATGATTCTCTAGGTTCAGAGTCTCTGAATTTACCTTCCTGTTTGAGTAAACTGTATGGGTTGCTTCTCTCTACGTTGACGTAAGTCCCCAATCTCAGGCAGGTGATCCATTAAATGTGGAAGTTGAATCAATAATTAATAGCACCACCATTACAAACTGCCACTGTCTCCATGGTTCTTCTTCCTCTGTGTAAGACTCCAGTAACAGGGCTTTCACGCACAGGTCTGGCTAAAGTCTCTTGAAAGAAACAGAACTGAAAAAATATGGCATGCGACGTTCCAACGTGAATGACTTGAAGGGTGATAAATGTGAAGGACTATGAAAGGATGATGTGAGAGAGAGAACGAGAGAGAGAGAGAGAGAGAGAGAGAGAAAGAGATAAACAACCTTTCATGCCTTCCCATTCAAACCATGACCTAATTCATCAAACTCTGTCCTCCTCAGCAGCAAGTGTGGGAGAACAGATGAAGTACACACCAAATTCAGGTTTCAACATGGCCGCTAATCTTTGTAGCAGCACTTTACTCTCTGTGGTGCTGTGTGATTATTTAGACACGTTTTGCACAGCATTATTGATGGGGTCTACACTTTCAAAAGTAGAATGCCATTGTCACGGGTGGACCTGCTAAGCTCCATCCTGGAGCTACCTTGGAATGTGCAGAGACAGGCTGTACGCCAAGGATCCATGCAGAACGTGACTTTATTAAACCAAACCAAAACCAGAACACAAACAGGCTCGTGGGCCTCCAGGAATAACTTGGTACGTGACAACAGACAGGGAACATAAGGTGCTCTAAATGCGATGGACAGATAACGTGAGTGTCACACAAGCAGAACTTAAATACAGAACATAATAAGCCTCAAATAAGAAACAGGTGAAACAGAAAAGCACGTGACACATAATCACCAAACCACATGACAACAAGATTAAGCAGAACAGAACAACAGATGCGTGACACAAGCAGAAACCTGAAACATCAAAATAAAAGCCCCAAAAGCCCACAGAAACATGACCCATAAAAAAAAAAAAAGCAGCGGCCTCTACCGACCGCCGACCAACCCTAACATATTCATCTCATTGTTTACAGATAATTATAAGTTTTAAGAATGGGAATGGGATTCTAATGTATGGCCATGATCTGAGATGGGATAAAAATATATTAATTAGCTGTGACTCCCAAGACTACTCATGGTACAGTTTAAAAACTAGATAAATATGTTTGGGCCTTGAAACTTTCATGTTGGTGTGGGCTAGGAGGATGGAACTACGGGAAAACATAGAGTGAGCCCAAAACAGAATGAGTTTACAAACTGAAATATGGTGCTTTAACAGAATCACTGAGGTCCTTTTACTCTCCACCAGGCAGGGGATAAGGGTTACGCTCTCACGATTAACACAATCTCACGACTTTTCGCACAGCCATCACGATATACAATGTAATCAAAATACGTGCTGTGATCATGCTTTAGGGCTTTTTTCATGCTAGGACAACACTTCACTATCCTGTATTTTAATGCACAGTGCATAACATCGCCAGTATCTGTGCTAACTGGTGACTGTTAGAGTTAGGGTTATGGTTAAGGTTAAGATTAAGGTTAAGTTTAGGGACTCATTGCATTTCAACCTGTTTCAACTGCTTTGCAAACAAAAACAATAAGGATCAACTCATTATTTTCTCCTACCATCCCTCAGTCACCAATTAGTGCAGATACTGGCGATGTTACACAGTGTGTGCATTAAAATACAGGATAGTGAAACGTTGTCCTAACATGAAAAAAAAAACTATGATCCCAGCATTTATTTTGATTACATAATGATGACTGCACGAAAACACGCGAGACCGGGCTCGTATATACAGTATTCCCCCACTTTTCTCTGGGGTTACATTCCAAGAGCACCCGCATATATTGAAAAACTGCATTGTTGTGTTTTGGTAAAAAAAATGCCCAAAAATTTTTATATTGTAAACCCTAATATGCCCCCAAATCTGCTCCAGAATACTTAAATTTAATTTTAAATGCAGTTTAATGCATTACCCATGAAGAAAATGTAAAGGTAAATAAATAATCATAATCTGAAAACTTTATTGCTTAAAAATCATTAGCATCAGTGCATTAGCATTAGCGTGCAAAGACACGTACACAGAAGAACAATACAGCTCTCTGTGCTGATGCTCAGTTAAGTCAGAGACAAGGTAGGAAATATTGGTTTATTTATGTGTGTGTGAGTGTGTGTGAGAGAGAGAGAGAGAGGGAGAGAGAAAGACTGTTAACATTAACGGTTAGCATTAGCAGTGTGTAAAGGCTCATACACAATATAAACATTGAAATAACTCTCTAAACTCTCTCCACTCTCTCTATGTTTAGACAGGGAACAGCTTACTAATACTAAATAAACTGATCACTGGCTGGCTTCTACTTCTTCTTCTTCTTCATTTTATGATGGCTGACAAAATTTTTTGTGTTTTCAATACTGTTCTGTTGTCCAAAAAAAGGCTAGGATATTTGCAGTTTCCGCATAATTGTGGAGTTTGGTTCTTAAAAAAAAATCTGCGTGTGACTGAATCCACGACTCCTGATCCACGTAAAACTGTATATATATATATATATATATATATATATATATATAAAACTATATATAACAGCCTGTTATGGGTCTGCAGTTGTACGTTTGTGCACCAATTGGGCAAACCAGCACGTGACAAACAGATGCGATGAGACACAAACAGGAAGACCAATTTGATCTTATTTGATCACTTACTAACATTTTATTGAAGTAATTGTTTTATTTTATGACTAAAAACTTTGGAGGTCTTGCGGGAAGGAGGTTTGGACTGCTAGACATTTTAACAAAATACAACAAATGTTTAAACCTGAACCTCCAAAAAGGTGTTCTACTTAGTTTTTCCTAAAAAAAGTTTGTGGCAGATAAATACACACACACACGTGTGTGTTCACACTGGAGCAGGATTACAGCGCATGTATTCTCTATTCTCTCTCACTCTTGCTCTGTCATAAACATATTCAAACATATTACACACACTCATCTCCTGGGAAGATTACTGCGCTGAGCTTTCCCTCCTCTCTATTTTGCAGGTGTACAAACAAACACACACACGTGTGCACACACACACATACACACACACATGCATAAACAAAGTGCCAGAGATTTATTGTTTAATTTCATTTAACATATGCATCTATGAATTTCATTTCGGTGAGGTGTGCTGACCCGACTGTGCAGGCAGCTGATTTATACAGACAAACCACAACCTCCAGTCACTCATCCTAATGGGAAATTGCCTTATTAATTTGTTTTCCTCTTATGCGTTGTTTGTTTATTTGTTTTGTGGCACAAATGCACACTGTATCCTATCAATGATTATGAATACACATTATGGATGAGCCTAATAAAGCTTTTTCTTCTTCCATACTAAGCCTTGATTAGCTAATGATAATGGTTGAATAAAAATGAAAATGAGTATAAAATTGAATTGACCACACGTTGCGGCGAGTGTGTAGGAGCCTTGTGGGCATTTTTACTAGGTTTGTAGTAAACTCTTTAACCATTTAAATCCACGTCACCCCTCGACAGGTTTATGTTATGATTGAACAGACAGTATAAAATATAAAGTATAAAAAAATTCAATAAAAATTCGACAGAAAATGCTCAAAATGAAATACACCATGCTATAAACACAAATGCTGGTGTATTATAGATAAGTAACACAAATGGTAGTTTGGAGACTGCTATTGCAGCAATAAAGATCAGCAGTAGATCAGTAATATTGACATAAGTCATGATATTTCACATGGAAAGTCTATTGCAAATAATAATAAGAAGATATTGCACGCAGGAGAAAAGGAGTTTTTACTGGATGTTTTATATTGTTATTGTCTTTGTGTCTCTGTGTCTGTACAGTCGTTACATAAGCAATTTTTGTCTGCAATCTATACATTTTTTGGATTCTGACATGATGTGTTAAAACCTAAACACGTTAATAATTGCCAAGTCAACACTACAGCACTGTGCAGATGTCTTGCATCACCCATTATTTCTCAATAGTTTGCATCCAAAGGGCCAAACATTCTGGTGTTTTTCTATTAATTTTGAAATAAAAAGGTGCTGAATCACCATGAAAGTCTAGAACAAATTAAAGGACACGCACCGAACAATAAGATCCTTTTTGATGATAATGAGAAGTAACACAAGCCCTTTACCTAAAATAACCCTTTATCAGTCCCACAGGTGGGGAATTTGTATTGTAACAGCAGTAAAGTGGACATATATTATATATTCAGGCATTAACACACAAATTGAGTAGTCGACTTCAGAGGTATGTGTTTTTTTTTTTTTTTCCTCTCTCTGCCCTCGCTTGTGTACACAATGCAATCTCTGCCTCTGATTTGCATACGCTGACATACATTCCTTGGTATTCCTTGATTTAAGCAATTGTTATAGTCCCTTCATAAAAGGAGCGGTGCCGTTGGCGCGATTGGAATCTTAACACATGACCACAACAAGACGAGAGACACGCAGCAGAGAAGACAGACACACATGTGTGGAGATTAGTGTATGGAGATTCTTATTGCACAATAAAAAAAATATCGCCATTAACTGCACCCCCGCCCCCCGCCCCCCCGCCCACCGGACAGAGTGAGTTGTGTCTATACTACGCAAGCTATGATGAATTTCACCTTCATATTTCAGTGACTTGTCCGGTTTACGCACCGTCTCGGTCTCTCCCCCGGACAGAGTGAGAGAGCG